>BGPR01024728.1:0-22945 GCA_013235015.1 Araneus ventricosus | reverse complement strand
ATTTAAAGACTTGAAAGTAAAAAATTGTTAAAATGTTCTTAAAAGTAAAAATAAATAAAAAGAGATAAATATCAACCATGCGATAAATCAAACATGAAACTAATCACTTTTGCTATTGTTTAAACTGCCATCTTGTTTAAATAGGATTGAATTAAATAAATCAAATTTTTATTTCGTACTAGGGGGTACATGGTAGAGGATTGGAGAAAAATCATTTTCAGGATTCTCTAATTTTAAAACAATTAATTATAAATTAAAGACTTAAAAGTAAAAAATTGTCAAAATGTTTTTAAAAGTTAAAATGAATCAAAAATAAAAAAAAAAACATCTTTATTAAATTTATTAGCCATGCGATAAATTAAACATGAAATTAATTACTTTTGCTATTGTTCAAGCTGCCATCTTGCTTAAATAGAACTCGTTAGACAATTATATCAGTATTTTTGAACACAATTACTGTTAAACATAGAACTAAAATAAAGTATGTTATCATATGTGCATCCATCAGAAATATTTTGATTTAGGTTTTTATTCCTATAGTTTATGAAACATGATTTAGTGGAAAGGAAATAAAGATATCAATACAGAGCATCTTTCTTTATTTTTAGCTCTTGCCAGTACAGTTTGAGGAGAAATGTTAAGAAATCGGCGAATTGAAATTAAGCCTGAACTGCATTGCGATAGGCATTCTTAACTATCACACTTTTGCTCTATAATTCAAAATTTAAAAGGTTTTGAACTAAGTATTAAATTGTGATTGAAAAATAATTACGTTGCAATCAGCCAGCGTGTTTTAAAGACTTTCAATTGAGTTACTTAGACATTGTGTCAAATCATACATGAGTCTTGTGATGTGTTTTTAAGTGTTTTATTTTGTGAATTTGCTTTTGATTCATAGATTGTAAATAATGATATAGAAAAAATTAAAAAATATTCTTTAACTTATTATATCAGATTTTCTAGAAGGTTGATTTTGATATTTTATTGCTGTGTTTCACGACATTTTTCTTTTTTTCTAAAAAACACACATAATAGTTAAAATGATTTTTTCCTACATTCCTCACAAATATTTATAAAGATTTAAAAACAATATATTTCATTAGTTTATTTGTTTTTGGCACTACAGGCGTTTGCAGCATCTTACATTTTACGCTTTTTGCTTCGGTTTTTTTCCATTATCTAGTATAAAGTTTATATATATGTATTTCTAATATAAAGTATATAGACAAACATACAGAGTGCCCACTTAAATAATAGATACCCCCTCTTAACTTCAGAACGACTGCAACTATAGTCATTAAAGTAGTGTCTAGATATAGTAAAACGTCTATGCGCTTTGCGATGAGATCCCTTACTGCGTCACCTGGCGGCAAACTCCGAAGTTAGCGTTCCTATCTCGAAAATAGTACAAAATAGGGAAGAAATGTCAATCACAAGGTTGTAAAACGTTATCGATTTAGTAAGATTTTTTTATCGAGTTGTTATCGATTTAGTAAGATTAAGACATTTTAAGAGATCAAAGAATAGATATCTTAAAATGTATATTTTTTGTTCGTGTTTTCCGAAATTGTAACGTCACAAGACATGAACAAAAGGAGAAAAAGTTCTTTTTCAGACAAAAAATGACCCCATTATACTTTTTCCTGTGGGAATAACTCAAACAGCAGGTGTATGTGACCTTTCCTCCAGAACTGCAGGACTTTCGATGGCTTATTACCGCTGCTTGTGCTACCTCACCCTACTATATGCTAAAACGTGTGGAAAGTGAAATTGAAACAAGGGCTCATGTCTGCATTGTAGATGACGAAGAGCACTTTGGACACCGAAAATTAAAGTATTTTATGATAACTAATTGTTTTTTCTCTTTGTAAACCGTTTTGAGATGTCACAGTTTTGGAAATTGAAAATAATCAAATGTGCATTTGATCATTCTGTTTTTAGCATTAATATGTACAAGGTGTCCTTTTTTACTAAATCAATAAGGCTTTACAACTTCATAATTGACATTTTCCCACTATTTTTTACCGTTTTCGAAATCGAAAATCTAATCCCCGAGTTTATCAACAGGTGGCGCTGTAAGGGGTCTCATCGGATAGCGCATAAAGGTTTCACTATATCTCGATACTACTTTCATGGCTATAGTTGCCGTCGTTCTGAAGTTAAGAAGGGGTGGCCCTTATTTAAATGGGCACCCTGTATTTTACAGGGTAGGTACGTATATCTCGAAGACGCATCACAAAATTGTTGTTGAAATTTAAATTAAATAAAAATAAAGTGAATAGGAAACAGTAAACAGAAAAATTATTTTTACAACGTCCTACAATTGAAAATACCGTCGCTTAAAAAGCAACACCTCTTATCTCAATTTTGTGAAATTTCAAAGAGGAAGTAAAAACTTAATTTTTCGTAACCAAAAATGAATATTTTTGATTTTTTTAACAGTTGATACGAAGGTGAGACCGCAAGTTTCTACGGGATGTGAAAAAATTTCAGAAATATTCGCTATTCATTGCGAAAAATTAAGTCTTTTCTTCCTCTATGAAATTTCAAAAAAATTTATATAGGTGTTGTTGCTTGTTAAGAGACGATGTTCTGTATTCAATAAAGCCAGATTGACACTTGGCGTTTCCTACTAAGCTTGCGTGGAGCGTCCGAACACAAGCGAAATTGAATACATCCTGAGCTGGCTTTTCAAAGACGAGAAATGAGTTTTGTTTCTTCTTCCAACAGGGTGTTGGCAAGTCTGTTTGGATTAGCCAATTTCCTTGACAGAAGACAAGCAGACATCGAGCTCTCTTCTTTTTGCTCCGCGTTCGCTAATCTTTCGAGTCGGTTTAAAAGATGAATGGGTTTTTAAAAGTTCATGCAGTAATGAAAAATGTTGTAATTGCACAAGGGATGAACTAATCATTCTTAATTAGTGAAACTCTTGGCAAGT
The DNA here is from genome assembly GCA_013235015.1 of Araneus ventricosus. Taxonomy (NCBI): domain Eukaryota; kingdom Metazoa; phylum Arthropoda; class Arachnida; order Araneae; family Araneidae; genus Araneus; species Araneus ventricosus. The sequence goes on along the minus strand of BGPR01024728.1, from coordinate 20,007 downwards.
AATAATTCGTCCATCAGATTCCGGGGTAATTTGTTGATATGTTGCATTATACTTGCATTTGTTTGGTTTTGATAATGAAATAAATGATGAGAAAATGTAATAAGAAAATATTTAAATTAATTATCCTAAAGTGACCGGATTTCTGAATTTAAATTCGGGACGCTGGCTAGGGTGTATTGGCAAAATCCAAAAAAATGAGTATATAAATATATAAAATTCAGAAACAATAAAATGTCAACTATTTAAAATTAAAAAAAAAACTAGTGGGAAATTAAGAAAATCATAAATACTACAGGGCGTGCACAAATAAAGTGACTCATTTCAAAACTTAATTTTTTAAAAAGTAAAAATGTTGGAATTACTGTCTTTTTTAAATGACAGCGCAGCTCAAATTTTTTTTTTCAGATAGGTAACATGCCATTTCGGTGGTCTAGGGGGTCGTAAATTACTGTACATCAAAAATTTGTTTAGAGCCATTATCTGAGAAAATATTAAAACTGGAAGAAAAATAAAAGCATGTATTTGTATGGAATTTCACGCTCTTTTATTTGTTAATTCACATGTAGTGTGAAAACTAAAGAGTTTTACGGATATTCAAGAAAAACTAAAAAATATAAACCAGAAAACACGCATCGGCTTCTGCTGATCGGCAACCATTGGGCAATCATTGCGTACGTAATTTTCTCGCTGTAAAAAATTTAGAACGGCGTAACGCCGCGTTACATATCTCAATATAAAACTTTTTGAGATTCACTCTTATTTAAAAAAAAAACGCAGCTCCAGCATTTTTAGTTTCTTTTGGTATTAATTTTTGAAATGAGTCACTTCATTTGTGTACACCTTGTATAGTTCGCTATTGGGTATTGCACAGGGTGACATATTCTATGTACAGCGAAGTTGGGAAGCAGAATTCTTCAGCATTTAACTTTTTGAAAAACTAAAATTAGTTTATCAATAAAAATCCTTTAATTTCAATAAGAGACACACGGAGGATAAACAGTATAAAAAACCAGGAATAATAAGTCATAATTTGTTAACCGGCTACAAATATCAGTCTAGGGTAACTGGTATCTATACACGATCAGCAAAAGTTGGTAATTAAATTTTTTTATCTAATTTTTTAAAATTTATATGATGTCAATACTAGTGCTTTCCTATTAATATCTTACATATATGAAATGAAGAAATAGATTGTTAAATTATGTATTTGTGAGAATATGAGGCGAAGTCTTTTTTCAAAAAAATTAATTCTATAACCGGTACTCGCTTTATATTCGGAATTTATCTGATGAATTAATTTACTTGTCTCCATTTCTTTCAGTGCTAAATTAAAGTTTTCTTCTGCCTACAAAGAAATTTTTTAAACTTTTTTGACAAGAAGGAAATTGCTAAAATTTTTAATTTTAAATACACTGGCTTAAAAAAGGAGTGAAGGTATTACAATATAAGGGGGCAGCTGAAATTAAATGGCACAATAGCTTCCTCGGTTTTAGAATAGAATCTGCTTCAAATTACACATTGAGGTCGTAGTGGTCTAGTGGTAAGGCTTCTGCACTGGTAGTCGAAGAGCTCCAGGTTCGAAACCCGATTCCAATTCAAAAAGTAATGGACAATTTTTAAGATCCTAGAAATTGGAGTTAATATGGACACTATGGTTCTCAATCAGTTGCTACGAATTGTAGGACATACTATCGTCAGAAATCAAATTTTATAGTGAAGAAGGCAAACAACAACATTGAATTTCATGAAGGTATGTCAGTATCTTGAATACTCACGTATACATCTAAATTAAATTCATAATTTAAATTGGATTTCTATAACTATTCGAAGATTCAAATTTTAAAAATTTCAGTTTGTGCATGAATTCTCATTACTTTGTTTCTCTTAGAGAACAAAAGCAACTCTTCAACTCTTGCAATGCCGGTATCTTTCTGAAAATAAACGGTGATGAACTGGGATTTTTATATAAGTCACCCTATATATCTGCATCTTTAGTTATGAAAAAAAAAATTGCGCTACGTTTCGAACATGCGCAGTAAAAAATTATTTACTACAAATGCTCATATTTCTTGTAATATTCAAAGTATTTAATTCAAATTTTAATGCAGGACCTCATTTACGACAAGCATTCTGTAGGTTTCATACAATTGGATTTAAAACTCTGCAAGTTATAACCAAGGAAAATGCAGAACAATTTGGGTTTTTTAAAGAAATTTTTATATTTTCCCGAATATTTGTGGTGTATTTACAAAAATGCATATAAATATTATGCACATCAAACATAACAATTAATTAAAGTTTCATCTCGTTATCACCTTTCTGTGGAACGGAATGAGTCGAAATCCGTTTTCGTCTTCATCATTTTCTGGTCGCCCCTAATTGCCTTCGGGATCGGATCTTCACTGTAAAATGTGAGTTCCGACGATAGTATATACCACGATTCTCAGCAACTGATTGCGAACCGCAGTATTCATACTAACTCCAATTTTTTAGCATCTTAAGAATTGTGCATTACTTTTGGACACCAGTGTATTTTTGAAACCTGTACTCAAAGGATCTTGAGAGATTTCTGATCTACTCCAAGAAGAAATCTGACATTCCCCTTAAACTTTATATAGTTTGAAAGATTTAAATATGTGTAATATTATTTATCTGATTGCTAATTTTGTTCTAAAATAAAATTTACGAAAGATAATAAACCAGCGTTTTACATAACCAGGAATCCTGGATTTCAGATAATAAATAAATTTAATAAAAACAATTTTTAAAAGCGAATTTTTATGCGTGAACTATTTATATATATATCTATATATATAATAATCTCACTTAATTTTATTTGAAATTCTAATATTATATATTTTAAAGTCTTAATGTATTCCTAAATCACTTTTCTTACACTGCAGTTTCGTTTTATTTCCCGCGATGGAGGTATATTAAATCTCTCGTCTTGGCATATTTATTACTAAAAGAATATTTTAATCGTGTCCACGCGCGCATAAATCGCGAAATCAGCGACTCCTTGACGCCATGCATCTTCCCTAAAACGCTTACGTAATTTATTAAAAATAACCAATATTCCCTTCACTTTGATCACGTGTTATATTGTTATTCCCTTATCTGAGAGAATCGGGGATTTTCTGTACACACTTTTACTTAAAACTTCAACTAAGATCTTGGTATGTCCGCCACTCTCCAAAATATTTTTATAATAAAGCAAATTGGTTAACAACTCGGCTGTTTTACGACTACAATAACGAAAACATTTTATATATATACAGGGTTTTCAATGAAATGTGACTAGACTTTAAGGGTTAGTCAGGCATACGATGAGCATCTAAAATCACATAGGAACATGGGTTTATATCCTCCCGAATACTCGTGTTATTTTTACGAAAATGAATGCAAATATTGCTCATATCACACAGCAGAATTGATCAAAATCCTTTTTTGATTTCACCAATTTCTGATAGGTCCCCTAAATGCCCTCGTGACCGAATCTTCAATGGAAATTGTGAGTTAATAATTGTCTCGAATAAGGTCATTGATTGCAATCAATTGGCACAATTATTTTTTGTGCGCGCGTTAGGAGTAACAATTTTATGCAGAAGTGTACGAGTAGGCTGAGGGGAGATCACTCCAGCTTTTTTTAAATAATTTATTTCAGAATTGTTAATGAAAGATAGGCTATACCATAGAGATTATTATTGTTTATTAATTTGGAAAATGCATTATACTTCTTAAATGATATATCCACATGTTTTAAATTATTTGTACTATACAAAGAAGATAATTACTTTTTGTTTTGCTTGAAAAGGAATAAATGTAATTTATTTACTGGAAAAATACTTTGTACTTCTTAAATTATATATCCATGTGTTTTAAATTATTGGTACTCTACAAACGGGCTAATTATTTTCTGTTTTTCTTGAAAAAGAAAAAAAAATAGAATTTTATTTGAAATAAACTTAATACTTCTTAAATTATAGATCCACATATTTTAAATTAGGGACTGTCCATAAGTGATGTCACACTTTTTTTCAATATTTTTGACCCCCCCTCCCCCCATTTGTCACAAAATGTCACACTTTACCATACCCCCTCCCCCCTTGTCACATGTCACGCTATATTAAATATATAACATAAGCATATACTTGTAGTTGAGAAACAAAGCACTACGTTATAGATCATATTTCAAATTTTATTTTTAAACTTTAACTATGCGTTTTAATGACATTTGTGAGCATAACAATAATAATGATTACTAGGGGGCTCTGCCCTCTGCTCGCTAAAGCTCGCCATCCGCCAGGAAGATTGCATTGCAATCCTCCGGGGTTTGCTACGCAAATCCTGCTCGCTTCGCTCGCTGCAATGAAGACACTGCGTGCCCTAGCACAGTTGTTGTAAAATCTTTATATATATATTACACTCCCTACTCGCTCCGTTCGCCAGCCTCCAAGAATCACATTATGATTCTTTCGGGATCACTGTTTGATCCCAGCTCACTTCGCTTGTCATACAGTTATGTGTTTCTGCTAGTATTAGGAAATTATAAGTACTTTAATTACTAAAAGTAAATTTAAATTATTTGAAATTGCATGAATTTCTAAAATTAATTTTTCATCAGTTTCTACAAATGAAATCTTCTGATAGTATATATATATATATATATATATATATATACTAATATATATATATATATGTATATATATATATATATATATATATATATATATATATCATGAAAGTCAAAAAATATTAAAATAAAATGGAGAGACTGTAGTAAATGGAGAGACTGTAGTATTCCATATATGGAACTATTCCATAGTTCCATAAACAGCCTATTAAATTTAGATACATTACTTGCGGTACGAACACCTATATGTATAAACCTGGAATAATCTTTTCCAAATATCTGAACATTATCCTCAAGTTTATTGAAGACGAAAATTTTACCTGGATAATTAAAAACAATAATAAAGTTATCGAATTCCTTAAAAATAATAAAATAGATACAATAGAAACCTATGATTTTCAAGACCTCTTCACAAGCATCCCATTAGATAAACTACAAGAAGTCTTAATGAACTATTTCTACGACCTAAAAAACTTACTTAACATCCCAATAACATTGTGGAAAGATCTTACAAATTACTGTATTTACAATAACTTTATTTTCAACGGGGAAAATATCTTTCAGCAAATTAAAGGCATCCCACAAGGGACCAACTATTCTTCTCTTCTTGCCAATTTATTTCTACACTTTTTTGAACGGAATATCGCTATTAATTCGAATTCAGTCTTTAGATTCATTGATGACCTCATTATTTTTAACCATAAAGATTTCAATACAACTAAAAATACTCTATATCCAAATGAACTTAAATTAATACAAACCAATAGCTATCAAGATCCAGTTATTTTTCTGGACTTAATTATTGATAATCAAAATACTTTAAAAATTGATATTTATGACAAAAGAAACGAGTTTAAATTCAATGTCAATAGATATATTTTTTGGAACTCTAATATATCTTCTAAAGTCTACAAAAACACTATCATTAATCAACTCATAAGAATTAACAAAACCTGCAGCGATAAAAATTCAATCAAGAAACAAATTCAACACCTTATAAATAACCTTAATAATAATGAAATTCCTACCTCCTTCTACAAACCTTTAATTAATGGCTTTAAGATGTAAGTACAGGATTGCATATTAGAGCTATGCTGGCGCAGTTCTAATACTGTGGTAGGGTCTCTCAAGCCAGACAGGTCTAATGTGATTACCTCGAAAACGCATCTTTAAGTCGTTTATTAACGGATTTCAAATTCAAAGATTATTTAACACTTACCGTTTCCACCTTAATTTTTAAATACACTCATTTCCTTTCTTATCATCTTTCATTAATTTTATTTACACCTTAATTTTTAAATACACTCCTTTCCTTTTTATTTACACCTTAATTTTTATTTACACCTTAATTTTTATTTACACCTTAATTTTTAAACACACTCCTTTCCTTTTTATCATCATCCCTTAATTTTTATATACACCTTATAATACACTCCTTTCTTTTTTTCGTCATTTCTTTAATCTTCATCGTTTCCTCAAAGTAGTTCGCTTTCATCCTTTTTTTCCATCGATTTCCTAATCTTCATCGAAACTCCCCCCAACCTCAGAAGTAACTTGATATCTTCGTAAACATCCGGTCACTACATGACGCGTTCAGTCATTCCCTTTGTCGCGTCTCCCGTTGGTAGCATCTCTCAATTTTAGGTTAGTAATTTCATTTCTTTTATTTGTATTTCATTCAAATTCTTGGTTTATCATAATGTTCGGGGTAAAGGACAGTGTTTTTTAGCTATATGCCAACACTGTTCGCAGAAAACATTATGATTTCACTAATTTTAACGGTTCGTATAGATTCTACTTACCCTGATGAGCATCTATACGCTTTTACCGATTTACTACAGTCTCTCCATTTTATTTTAATATTTTTTGACTTTCATGATATTGATATATTCTCCACAAATCTTCTTGAATTGCAGCATTTTTGCGCATTCGTTGCGTTTGTGTTATATTTTCTACTTTATTTTATCTTCCCCTTTTATATATATATTCCACTTTAGGCTTTTTCTTACCGCAGATTGTTTTCTTGACATTTTGTTTTTTGAATGTTTATTTTGTATATGTTGCTTTTACATTTCTGCTATGTTTGTTTCGTATTTGTTATATATATGTGTGTGTGTGTGTGTGTGTGTGTGTGTGTCAGAAAGAAATTTGAATATTAATATTTATAATTCAAAGATGATTAAAAGTCAAAATTATTTTCATCAATCAGAAATCAGTCATTTAAAACTTAATCTCAGAAAATTCTAGTTGTCGCAGAATGATGTAACCCATTTTGCAAACTTTTAGCTAAAAAAGGACAGTTTAAAGAAAATAGTGGCTTGAAACATGTTCATATTAACTATTCAAAATTAAAAACCATAATAATTATCTACCTTAGCTTTTTAAAATTGATTAGATAGCCTTTTTCAAAATTTTCATGCATCGTTTTTTCCAACAAAATCTTAAACATGCACTTTTTTAAACGAAATGTTGCTTCCGCACATGTAAACACCCTCACTCCACTATTTTTCCCTGGATAGATGGAACTCAGAAAATTTGAGCTGTCGAGAGATGAATAAACCAATTTCTCAGAAACTGTTATCTAAAAAGGACATTCAATATTACTTATTTAATTCAAACGATCTAAACTAAAAAAAAAAAAATCGTTGTTCCCGACTTCAAACTAATTCAAAAATCTCGGCGTGAGGGTTGAGATTTGTAAACAAACTAATCGTTGCCAACGGGGAGAAAGAAATAAAGATCCTTTATGCGCCACGCAGAAGCGTTTTATATAATATAGATATGTGTACTTATTTTGTATGAAATAAGATTAAGGTTTACAACAAAAAAAACCTAATTAATATACAATAGTAATAAAATATTAATATAAAAGAGCAATTGAAAACAGTAGTATTTTGGAATTTGATATATTTTGTTTTAAATCTTATCTTTACTTTAGGAGAACAAAATACTCTTAAACAGATTGAATTAAAAAAAGGGGCTCAATAAAATGAACCTGTTTGTGCCGCTACCAGTTCTTCCACTCACCCAGGTGGGGCGACGTATCTTTTGTTGGACATTTCAAGGGTGTGACAGGGGGAGGTTTTCTTCTAATGGTGAAGAATTTCTGCTGCTACCATATTCTCAGAACCTATCCTGAATGAAGTTTTCGAAAAGAAAGGAATATAAGTGAAAAAAAATCACATGAAAATTGTTTTAGCCCGATTAAAAAAATACCCCCAAATTCTGGTAATTTCAAAATAACTTCAAAATTTAATCTGCTGATTTTAAATGTTTTTATTTTAACCAAAATGTGTGATGTCACACTTCTTGTTACCCCTTCCCTCCCCCTTGTCACAAACTGTCACAATTTCATGAACCCCCCCTCCAAGCGTGACATCATTTATGGACGGCCCCTTATTGGTACTCTACAAAGAGTTAGTGAGATGAGTTAAGAAATTCAAATTAGTGAGGAAAACGTTATTTCAGATTTATATGCTTTAGGCTGTAAAATCAATAATGTATCTAAAAAAATCAGTTATGCTTAAATTTGATAATCGTCAAGAAACGTTAAAAATTCAATAAAAAATATATGACGTTAGGGATTGAAGTAACTAATTGTTTACATCAGTGGTCCCCAAGCCTCGGGCCGCGGACCGGTACCGGTCCGTGGATCAAATGGTACCGGACCGCCCAAGGAACATTAAATTATTTCCATTTTTATAAGCTTTCATTCAACTTGTCTTCCTTCAAATCCTGTGATCGATTTCTTACCCCCAGATGGAACCGTCTCGTTGCAAAGAAAGAAGCTCAGGGTTCTCATTGATTTAGCGTTCTAGTGAGTTAAAATGTTAAATCACTTTATATTCATTTTTTGGTGTAACTGTATTTTATTTTGAATATGTTTAAATATTTGTTTATTAAAAAACCAATTATTAAAACTGTTTTTTTAATGTTTAAATGCAATTAAATTAAAATTATTAAATCAAAACAATCTAAAATATAAACAATCAACGTCCCCGCCCCTCAGCGGGCCGCGGTAAAATTATCAAACGTTGACCGGTCCACGGCGATAAAAAGGTTGGGGAGCACTGGTTTACATCATTGTCATGACGATAGGGAAACGGTTGGACGTCACGGTGACGTAGTCCGGTTAGTTCTCACTATATCCCACTGATGGCGTACTGTCTATGTAGAATGCAATGTTAAATGAGCTGCCATTAGTGTCTATGGGAGTGGGACCTATGTTTCTTCTTCTCTGTGGGCTATACCATCTTTTTATTGTTATTTTCTCTTTTAATTGCGTATAAAACTGTCTTGACGTTCAACGACAGGAAAGATATTGAAAAGTTTAATTTATAAATTGCATTATTTTGTATAGTTAACGAACATAATTTTCTCGGAAAAAATAACAATGTACACTAAACATAAGGACAAATGAGCCTTGATTTTTTCTCATATTATATAGGAGATTCTTCAACAGAAGGCCATGACTTCAAGGAACATGAAAAAATTTGCCAGAATTTTTAATATTAGAATATATGTAAAAAGAACTGAGAATGAGACATGTTGAAAAATACTTGTTTTAAAAATCTTTCCATCAAATAGTATTTAACTAAATTTTTATTAAAGTCTCTAGGCCTTTTACTATTCGGAGAGTTGGAACATAGCTTCCTATACCAGTTTTTATCACACCACTTTCCGTCGGGTGTCATCGAATGTTGTTCACTTTTCGACAAATTTTTGAAATATGAGAGTTTTAACATCTTTAAAATTTAAGTTTCACTAACTTTCTTACTTTTTTCAACCCATTAACGCCCAAATTAATTTAAAGTCCAGACTTCAATACATTTCTATTAAATTAATTTAAAACACCAAAGCAAATTAATTGTGAAGTAAAATTAATATCGGAGAATAAAATTTTCTTCTCGATTTTTTAAATATTTTTTATAAAAAATAAGCAAAAAATCATTTTAAAAAACTTTTTTTGCATAAATATTGAAAATATTTTAAATACAGTAAAATATCAAAAAATGGAGACCAATTTCTAATTCCTTCTATTACATCAAAAATAAATAAAAAGAATTCAAAATGACGACACTTTGATTTCAAAATCAGGCTAACTGGTAGTATATACCTGCTGAAAACTGCCTAAGAGTTTGGTAATACCTATTGACTTCATAGAAAAAGCAAAAAAGAAACATTAGAATACATTCAGCTCAGCCATGAAATTGTCCTATAAATAGGACGCTGGGAGCTAACGTACCTCTTAATCTCGGCCTTTATTTATCCCAGCACCCCCTTGATAAATCTTCTTACTTTTGAGTACCCCTTTCTTTGTGCTCAATAGTTAGGTTTGATTATGCCCTGATATATGAAGATTTACATATGTCGCCTAGCATCAGTTCTATCTATAAGCAACAATAGGAATTTTTAGCCTTCAAAGCCATCTGGCAAAAAGGAAGAATGAATCGCTGAAAAAGAATTGGTAAACAAAACTGAGGAAAGCTAAACTTTGCCATCGAAACAATTTCAAAGTGATTTCCAATTCTTGCTTAACACTTAGCTATGATTATGCCTTGTTGTATGATTTTTTATGCCAAAGCCATCATATTATGCACATCGGTGCCATCAATAAACTGCAATAGGAATTTTTAGCCTTCAAAGCCATCTTGCAAAAAAGAAGAATGAATTACTTAATAAGAGGTGATAAACAAAACTGATGAGAGCTAAAATCGTCATCGAAACAATTTTAAGGTGATTTCCAGTTTTTACTTAATACTTATATATGATTATACAATAAGCATATGTGAGAATACCGAGCATTAGTGACATCAATAAGCAACAATAGGTGTTGGTTTTCTTTTTTTCGAAAACTTTAATTCCCTGCAACCAAACCGTTGCCCAAAGCTTCAAATCCAACCTCGCAGATCTTCCATCAACTCCTCTTCTTTCTCTCGCCGCTGTTATGATAGGCAAATGCAAACAAACTACCGTCTGCCAAGGTGTGAGGTCGGCAGAATCAGCGGGACTCCTTTTGCTGACGAGGTTAAAGAAAACAGTGCCGAACAACCGTCCATCTATTTGAACGAGATCAGCGATGCATCAACATCCGTTCCGAATTAGGAAGAGGGGGCTTGCTCTCCAGAATCCTCCCTTCGCACGTGAGCGCACGTCAAATATTATGGGCTAAGGTTTCCGTCTCTCGTGTTTTTGTTTTGGATGCTGAGGTTGGCAGTTTGTGGAAGCGGAAAGGACTAAGGCTTATGCATTAGCATCTCGGATGGCTTTTTGAAACAGCTTTACTACGTTCCTCCCATTGGGGTCTCAGGAAGGAATTTGATTCACAAGCCAAAACCCCACAAAAAAAGTTGTATTGGAGATCCTCTATATCTCCGTAACTACATATGTTAAAAACATAACTAATGTCTTATGTTAGAGATAAAGGGTAACAACAGAAGTTACCAAAAAAAATTTTGAAAATTGGAAAAGAGGCACTCGAATAAAGTAATCCTACGCCTTTAACATCAGAGGAATCATTTTAAAAAGACAGCCTCCCGTCGTTTTTTTCTCTTTTTATTATCGTCTATTAATGAAGAAAAGGCATTTGAAAACAGTCATTGTTCCTCATAACGTCAAAATTCATTTCCATGTTATGGGTGTGTGTAGTTTTACCTTTTTATTGCCGTTTTTGTCACAGTCAAGATAATTATTTGGACCTGAAAACTATTAAGCTTCTATGTTAGCAGAATTTAGCTAAAATGACCAGATTTTTTGAATTTCATTCTGGGACGCTTTATATTGCGCATGCGCGTTGTTAATTCGGGCAGTGGCTTAACGACAGGGGGCAAGGGAGGTATGGATGGCCCAGGCGCTAGTCTTAGGCGGCGTTATGGAGTGAAAGTAATAGTGTTTTCATGTCTCATTTTAAAGCGAAATGTGACTAAAGGGCAAAAAAATAATACTGTACCCGAATAGTTCAAGATGCTCTACAATATTGCTTCGATATCTTCACGAAATATCGTTCTGCATACTGATTATCGAACAACGTTACAAAAATATCTTACAATATCTTAATACTAATAAGCGCCGTTTAGACATGCTAAATCACTGATGGCGTCAGGAGAGGGTCGAAAAAACATATTACATACTTGCATAAATTGTAAAGGTGTCTGTCCGTATCAGAATGTCTACGAGGGTGGCAAACGCGCGCACACACACGGAAACAGACTTGCGTCAAAATTTTGAATTTATGATCATATATTTCATCATATTTTAAGTAATCATAAATTTCTGTTTTTTAAGAAAAATATTTTATATGAGAAAACAATACAAGAAATATATATATCACTATTATTAGAAGAATTAGAAATAGTTATGTAACATTTTTTAAAAACATGAAATGTAGGAAAAAAATCTGAAAAATTACTGCATTATAATTCAAGAAACCTTTACACTTCAAAGCTTGTATTACATTAAAATACTGATTAATACTCAATATTAAAAAATGATAGAATACATATCTTCTGAAATTTATTTAACTTTTCCAAGATATCTTATGTTATAGTAAACAATAATATTGATAAATTTGCTTGAAATGATTCCTAATATCATCAAGAATAAAAATGTATCTACTAAGAATAAAAAATATAAGAAACTAAATGCCCTAAGAATAAAAAATTTAAATATGATAGTGGGAGAAAAAAAAGTAACTTCTATCCAGGCATATATAAAAATTGTAATTTATTAATAAAAACGACAGCGCAAGGTGGAAAACGTCGTTCCCGTAGAAATTTTAATCTTATCCGTACTTCCGTAGTTTGAGGAAATTTTCGATAAAATTCGTAGTAACTTCGGAGAAACCGTAGCAGTTGGCATTTTTGATATTATGAACCGGGGGCCACTTACCTTCGCCACTGATTGTGGTTAGTGGGTATTGTTGCCGATTTGGACAAAATTAAAATAAATTTTAAGTCAGATTCAAACCTCTAATCTAAAAACATCGTTGCATGATAATGTTTTAGACTTGATTCATCTGCCTTTAAAGTATTTTTTAAAATTTGCTCTTAATTATAGCAACAATAACGTACAGATATATCTCGTACTTTATGTAGTCGTAACGCGCATGTATATAAACGCAATAACTAAAGCAAATGAGAAGTTTTGTGGTAAAATATGCTTAAATAGTTTTATAAAATTATTAGAATTAGACGAATATCTGCACGTAAATAAAATTGGTATCACTAAAAGTTAATTTTTTTAAATTTTAAAGTAGTATAAAAATAGGTTTTTCCCGATAATATGCTCAGAGTTTGTGAAGAAAAATATTCAAATTCTACTAACTTTTAATTAAAAATCTAATTAAAATTTTCAAAACCCTTTTTTAGTGAGCATCTACAACCCAAGAAGTAACTATCTGCCAAATTTGGTAACTTTATGCATAACAATCTGCCTTATGGACTGTTGTTGGTATGATGCAACATGCATGATGCATCATTCATGTTGATTTTTAGCATATCAGAATTTACAGACAATATCCAACACATACCCATAAAAATTATTATGTTAAAATTTTTCATTCAAAAAATAAAATAAATTTCACTAATAGAAATGCAAAGCAGGGAAAACGAATGAGGAGAAATCATTGCGTTTTCTTTGAAATGATTCATCCACATTGGCTATATTAGGGATCATATTCTATTTATAGCAATTAAGAAGGACAATTATTCAGAAACTAAATTCTTAAAATTAAATCTTGTTAATCTTTAATTTTTTTATATTACGAATTATTTATTTATAATTAAAAGCCGGAACAACGTGGAATATTTTTTCGGTCTGGGACAAATAGTTAAAATTAGACACTGTTCCAGCTAATACTGTACACTTCACTTAGACTTCCCATAATTCAAACCGGAATGCTTTAGAACCCAGACTTTTCATTCCCATTGGTCCAATTAGGGTGGCCGTATTTCAATCGAAGTAAAAGTTTGGAGGAGAATTCTTCAGAAAAAATTTTAAAAACAATTATCCGGTATACCCCTTATCCTAACTCCTAGTTAACTAGATTGAACAGAAATTCAAGAATCGAATAACCATTTCCGGTCCATGCTGTCTTCACTTCCCATTTTACCCTCGAGGAAACGTAGATTGTCGTATCTTTCCGGAGAAAATCGTTGAAACGGTCTGTAATTGTCTAAAATAATGAAATATGGAGTTTCATAACTGGGTCACTTTTGGTTACGGAAGAGTGGCACTTTATTTTGCTTAAAATGTGCCAGTGAGTCAAGATTATTTTATGAAATACGACTAATAGGATCGAGGGACTGCACAAAAAATTAAATTTCCTAATTTTTTCAGCTGTACATTTTATGGACTCAAACAACATCAAAAGTAATCCTTTACGTTATTCAAAGCATTTTTCTGGAAGTGTTTGCCAAGCTCTATCACATTAGAAATTAGCTACTGGACAACTATTAGAGTGGACAACCTGTATATTGAATCAATTAACGCCTTCGTAGGTATTTGAAGAAACACATGAAATATTAAGATATTTCAACGCAAAAATATTTTTCAGGTACTTCAACCTGTATTTAGTATGATTGTTCACGTATTTTTACTTTCTCGTATACGAAGTATACAAAGATAAAGTATTGTAATCGTCAAAAAATTCGAAGTCGAGAAACACAATTTTGGAATTATGTCTGTCTGTGAACACGATAACTTGAAAACTATTAGAGCTACGAGGATAAAATTTGGTATGTGATATTTGCGGATAATTTAGAGATTTCTGTCAAATTTTGAACAAAATCCGTCTGTCTGTCCGCGGTAATTTGAACACTATAACTCAAAAACTTGAATAGCTAGATGGATAAAATTTGGAACACAGTTTTATCATCATGAATTTAGGTCCGTATCAAAGTTCGGACCAAATCCGTCGAAAGGTTGATGGCCTGTCGGACTGTATAATCGCATAATTTTAAAAATTGTATCTCTTAAACCCTTTGCCTTAGATCAGAGGTTCCCAACCTGTGGTACGCGTACCCTTGGGGGTACGCGAAGGATTAGTAGGGGTACACGAAATCAAGGTTGGTAATGACCGAAAAAAAGAAACATAAGGAATTAAAAAAATTACAGAATTTTGTAATTGGTATTTAATAACTATACTACTTGAATAGTTGATTATTACGGAGTGTAATTGTTAGCTATCCTTACAGGTTAATGCGAAATTATTACAATACTGATTTCACCCGTTTTGACGTTGAACTAATACTATTGTAGAAATGCAATAAAATGTCAAATAAAAATAAAGTCCAACAAATGTTATTGATTTGAGTCATTTGACTCTTAAGCTCACCTAAGCCCTTAGAATCGTTGATAAAAAACTTATTTGCGCAGACGGATGGTTGGTGTGTGGGGGGAAGGATATAACGGTAGGGGTACGCGAAAATATAAAGA
The DNA here is from genome assembly GCA_013235015.1 of Araneus ventricosus. Taxonomy (NCBI): domain Eukaryota; kingdom Metazoa; phylum Arthropoda; class Arachnida; order Araneae; family Araneidae; genus Araneus; species Araneus ventricosus. The sequence goes on along the minus strand of BGPR01024728.1, from coordinate 4,940 downwards.
CTAATCAAGGGGTACGCGAGGGAATAAAGGTTGGGAACCCCTGCCTTAGATGAATAAAAATTGGTATGACGGTTGCTAATATTAATTATAGTTCTGAGCCCAAATGTCGTTTCAATTCGTTAAAAAAGGCTTTAAAATTGCATAATTAATTTTTCTTATCTGATTCTCCATACGCATGCGTACTGGTAGCAATCTCTGTGCAAGCGGAAGGATTACGTCACTTTGTCCTTGAGCCGGCAAGAGTAGAAGTGTGAGATTCGTTTTACCTCCTGTTTTGTTTTCGCTCGCGCACGCTCTCGCATTAGCGGAGCTTGCTAGAGTGTGATAGAAATTAAATATTGCTAAGTTTTAATACATGCGCATCTATTTGAATATGATTCTTCACCTAAATATTTTACAATCACTATAATCTACAATGAAAAACCTTCTGATAGTCATTGCATTCTGGGTTACAGTAGGTTCGAATTTTTTATCCACGCAGGGGGAGGGGAAATGACAAATTTTTGAGAAGTATTCGAGAAAGTTTGGGGAAGGCCACTCCCACTGATTTTCGATGAGCTTCCAATGAGAAAAAATGCGAGTTTTTTAATTATCTCTCAAAAGTACAATAATTTACCTTCAAAGTTAAATGTGATTGAAGTATTATAATGTTGTTAGTGGAAGCAAAAAATAAATGAATAAATAATTAAATTAAATAAAGAGGCATTAGAAGAAATTTTTATTATTTCAGTAGCTTATACTGAAATAACATTGAGCATTTTCGTTTTCTAGTACCTTTGAGTAAATGTCTGATACTTGCCTGTAGATTTACTATGAGACCATATAATTTAGTTTTAAGCAAAATTTTGAATCTACCAAGAAAATCAAAACCTTTTTATGAAAGTTAAGCCCTTTTATCAAAGCTTTCATGCTGCCATCTATCGGATAAACTTACAATAAATGTTACAAATTTCATGTCTTCTAATTCCTTTTAATGATAATTTTGTCCTCTTAAATCCTTTATGAGTCTGCACCAATAACACCCCTTAAGTTATATACAAAATGATTCCAATGTTTTCAATTATAATGATGATTCATATTTTTTAAAATTATTCGCGAGTCTGAACCATTAACTCCCCTTCAGTTACAGAATTAAGACAATGTTAGCAGTCGTAATGGTAATTTTTAATTTCTCATATTTTTCAATAGTATGAATCAATAACTCCCCTTCAGTTATATACAAAATTAAGCCAATGGTTGCAGTCGTAATGATAATTCTTATTTTTTCAGAGCGATAGCATACATATTTCGGTTATCATCATAGCAAATAAAAAATATTTTCTGAAAATTTTATGGAAAAACTTCCAGCCCAGTTTTGAACGAATTCGTGAATTTTTAGAATCATAGCTATGTCCTTCATCTCTCTAACAAACTAATGGAAGGCTCACAATAATGAACGATTCAGTATTTCTAGAGATTTCATGCTCGGGACAAAATTATTAATTTGTTACGCAATTTGATATCATAAATAATGATTTTAGAAATAATGTCACTTCAGAATTAATGTTTCATTTTTCAAATTTTTCACGAGTATGAACCAATAACTCTCCTTCAGTTGCATACAAATTAAGCCATCGTTTGAAATCATAATGATAATCATAATGAAATCATAATCATAATGATAATACGCATTAATGATAATAAGTATACTTAATTTTTCAGAGCCATAGCATACATATTTCGGTTATCATTTCAGTTTCAATAATTCGACGCGTTCTGTTGTAGCCGATGGTTAGCAATACAATACTTCTCAAACCACGACCAAATAAAATTATAATTTTTCTTTGTTTGTTTTGGATATTCTAAAATTAAAAATTTTCTTCACAAATCTGAACGCGATCGATAGAGGCACAAGTTCAGCTATTCACAGGCCCTTTATCCAACGGACCAGCCTTTTCTCCAGTTACAAACTTTGAAATTGGTAGGTAAATCGAAACCCGTTTCTACAGCTGCATTGCAGGAGCCGTGATTATTCGATTCTGAAGAAGAGGCTTTACCACTAAACCACCGTGGCCCAAATTTATATCATTTAAGGAATGCTTAAATTGACATTTTGATTGAATATTACAATGAGATACAGTCACCCGACAAAAAATGAGTCACCCCCTAGAGAAATCATGAAAAGCATCATTTAATACCGTGTAACTCCGCTCAGGACTTGATAACCGCCTGGATTCGGTTAGGAAGCGATTCCAAAAGGTTTTGCAGGTACGTCGCATCCAGTTTAAGCTACTCGCTGAGGATTTGATAGCGCAAATCCACCAAATTTCGGGGATGTTGATTTTGACGTTTTACCCGCTGTTCCAACATGTCACACAGATTTTCTATGGGGTTTAGGTCAAATGATTTTGCAGGCCAATCGAGATGCAATAGGGTGTGTGATTGTTCATCAAACCAGTTACATATTCTACCAGCCCGATGAACAGTGCATGTCAACTTTTCATCTTGAAAAATAGGGGTAGCAAGAGTATACTCATCATGCAAATGTTGACAACACCTGATCATCCAGAATGTTAAAATAAACATGCTGGTTCATGTTCGTGGTCACTGCAGTGAGTGGGCCCAAGTCATAATAAGAAAAACAGCCCCAAAACATCACAGACCCACCTCTGGCTTGAACCTGACCTTGCACATATTCAGGATGAAATGCTTCATTTGGCCTTCGGTGAACTCAACGACGTGTGTCATTTAAATAAAGGCAAAGACGTGATTTGTCAGATCTTTCCGACCACACTTCTGACGTCGTGTTTCGTGGCCACGTGTATTACACCACTGCTTGTAGACACGTTGAACAGTCCGCTGCGAAACACCAACAAATCCAGAAATTTCACGATGGCAATGGGCACGGCCAAACACGATTGCCCCTTTTTGCCACTCTGTCACATCCTTACATTTACCTATCTTTACGAACCCTCCTCCAATTTCCGCTTGAACAAAATGTCTCACTGAAAGCTATAGTCTAAGACAACTCAAGAATGTCATACAGTGGAAGCTATGGATGGTATTCTTGCGCCAAATGAAATAGTCCTGCAATTACTCTAATGTGTTTTAAAAGTAATTGACATGTTTCAACGGAATTTTGCTTTAAATAACAAAAATCGATATTCTCTGCAATAAAAATCTATTTTCAAAACGTATGTTATTTAATTTCTTAAATCTAATTTTTTCCCGCCTTCTGTCGGAAATTACGAGGAACCAAAATGACCGTGGGAGCATTTTGGGGAAAAACCTTTTTTCTCTATCTCTTCGGAGTTCACATTTGACGAATAATCTCTCTCGGTATTGGCGTGATTATGATTACTCAGAAAACGTACAAAATTTATTGCTGTTAATTATTTTCTTTTTCTATCATTTTTATAGCAACTTCAAAAATATCGCTGCTTTTGAAATTATCCATTGATCCTATCTTTTTTCAGTATTTGCATCGTCTTTTGTACATATATATATGCTACCCAGCATATAACACAGCATATTATTTTCTCCATTTTATATGTTTAGCTCAATCTGTTTATCTATAAAAACTAAATGTTAAACTCTAGATTTAACGGATTCATTTGTGCGCAACTTTATCCAAAAAATACTTGCATACATTGAAAAATATTATAAGAGTGCTGAGAAAAATATTTAAAATAGAATATGAAGCTTTCGGTTATGCTGTATAATATAAAATATTCAATGTACATACCTTAACTTCTCAAAACTCCATATTAGAAGAGTGAAAAAAAGTTTTACTGAATATAGAATTTAAAATTTGAGTTATAATTCGATTATTATTCGAGCATTATTCATTGTAAAAATTTTGGTTTTTTTTTTTATTTTTTTATTATTATTATATGCAATATTTTATTATATAAATTTTAGTTTTGTTTCCTTTTAATTATTAAAAAATTTATGCATCCTTTATTTCAAGATAACAACATGACAGCATAGTTGGTGTAATCAGTTCTTTTTTTTTTGCATAGAATCTTCTGCGGTATACAATTTTAAATATAGTGTCAAGTGTCTACTATTGATATTTCTCAGGCTTCCTTTAATTAATAATGCACAAATTATGTACTGAAAACAATGTAATAGTAAAAAACAAATCGATCCAAGCAACTTTCTCTTTTTGCTTTGAGAACGAAACGTTGGCGCACATGAAGCAAAGAAAATCTACTTCTGGTTGTTGGCGAATTCTAATAGAAAGTAACCCCAAAACGCGTAGAAACACTAAATACGTCATTCATCGGTGCAGCGCCGGAAGAATAGCGTAATTTTTGTTAGCTCCTTGGCCTGTCTTTGAGTTTACTACCTTATGATCAAGTAGAGGCAGTGCGCGCACAGTTGAGCATTTGTAAAAAAGCATCTGTAAAGGCTTAACGATTCATCTGTGCTTGCGCACTAGGGTGACGAATTTTTTGTCAGGTGACTGTAATTCCTAATCACAATTCATTTAAGTTTACAGTATGTGATGTCCCCTACAGTGGTAAAGTGATACAATTTTAATTTGCGAACGTTCGAACTGCTGCTAAGTAGAAATTCTAACTGAATTAACATACTCCACAACTATTATAACAGACATTAGTTAGAATCGATAATCATACGCAGACAGACTCCTTCTTCCAGGCATCCATCAATTATCCTACTCGGATAATTAATGGGAGTCCTACTCGGGTTTGAATCTACTCAGACGTAAAGATAATACCATTCATTTTACAACGACCATTTAAGCTCTAATTCGCAAAGAATAATATATTTTGTTGCCAAAAAAGCATTTTGAAATTTAATTCTTAACCACCACCTTCTTGTGTCATAGGAATTATCATTTTTTTAATGTTATAAGCTAAGATTAGATCATTCCTGGAGGTTACAGTTCGACACAAAAATCAGCTGAACTCCATAAACATTTCAAGTGATCTATG
>BGPR01024727.1:0-22945 GCA_013235015.1 Araneus ventricosus | reverse complement strand
TTGTGACGAGGGTTTATATATTCTGCCTCCATACTATGACTCCTCCTTCTCATTTTTTCTTTGTTTCAAAAACCGAGCTCCAGTGCTCCATAATAGGAACGGTTCATTCGGTTGATGCGTTCGTGAAGTGCTTTTCAATCGAACGCTGTCCGAGTCGCAGGTTGGGAATAAGGCAATTGATAGTTAGCACACGAAGACAGAGAGAGAGAACCGCAGTAACACAGTTAGGACGTGATTTAACGCGCGTTATTCTTTTTTCTCTTTCGTGTTATGATGAGGCGATCCATCATAGTCCGTGCCACTGGGGGAACTTCTCACTTTTCTTCTGCGGGGTGCAGAGGTTACCTGAAGATCGAGAATAGCTTCTGCAAAATGAAGATTCATCTGCCCAATGAAGGTACAAAAGTCAATGTACCATTTGTGAGATTTGAATGGAAGAGGGGGAAATGATGAATATATACAGCTGTTCAGTGAATATAATGGAGCAACCTTAGCCAAAGTTCGTCTTATCTATTAGACAGATTTATTTCATCTAAATTCTTTTCATATAGGAGGCTATTTAAGCATCTGCTCGGTCTGCTATTTAAACTCTAACACCTAGCTAATAGCATTTAATATGCTGTTATTACTATTTTTTTTTAGCTAATAACAATTTTGAATGCTGAGTTTGTTTCAGATACTGATGAGTTCTAAACACAGACTGTTGTGGAATTTAAAATTTCTGAGAATAGACTCCAAGTGACTTGTCATTAAGTTTTCAGCAATGCAAAACTGCTACTACTTGGGTCGCGACCTCGAATGGGGTTGCTTAAAATTATGTTAGGGGTCCTGAAAACTTTCATTTCATTTTCAGATTCTTCAGCATTTGTTAGATAAAAAGTTAAAGAATTTCTCTTGAATAAAAAACTTTCATAAAATTTTAATACAGAACTATTGTAAACTGAATTTATTTTCGTTTATTAATTTATTATTATATGCGAGAGATATTATTTTATAATTACGGAGAGAGATTTTGGACAAAGATAGTAGAGCAAAAAAAAAAAAAAATTCTAGGGGCGCAAATGGAAACAGTTTAAGAATCACTCACTTTCTTCCTCCGGAAAATTTGTGAATAAAAGCAGAAACACTGATATTTTTCTTGCATGTTATCTTGTTGCCTCCAAAATCAACTTCCTTCATTATAATTCTCTTTTCATGAAACAAATATGGGCAAAACTTGTCAATGAAAAGCCATATCTATCTTTACAGCAAATATTCAAACGTGCAACCAGATGTTTCATCTAGAACTGTTAGTTTTAATATTTAGTAAAGTAAAAATGTTTATTTGTTTAAAACAATGTAATCAAGCAGATACTTATTAAAATAGTTTCTTTGCAATAATTGAAAATGAATGCCCATCTTTTTTCCATATACTGTTTAATACCAATGTTGTACAAGTTTAGCATTTTCTTGTTATAAAGTATATAGTATATGATATCAACCAATCTAGTTGCTTGGAAGAAAAATTAATTCATTGTATAGAAGAAAGAAAATTTTACTATGATTAATTTTGATTCAATTTGTTCTGTTCAAACATTGAATTCCTTATTTCAGAAATCAGATTGAGTGAGTTGGAGATTTTTCAATCATAAAAAGTTTTTTTTACGGAGATAGGGGTATTATATTACTGTAATCAGCGGCATAACTTACTTTCAATGTCTACAAAAAAAGTTTTGTCTAATCTGTCGATTTCATAGATACCTTATCAGTAAAATTGATTAATTAGAGCCCTGGCTGTGCATTTTGTTCAAACAATTGCTGTTTATTCAAAATAAAATAACAAATATTTAATTGCCAAAATAATACTATAGAATTTAATTATGAAAGAAATGTTATTTAAATGATTTAACACAATGCATACTCCTTTATTTTGCTCTGTACAGAGTGTTTCAGAAGTTCATTTACAAACTTTAAGAGTAGGACAGACACACAGAAATGTCATTTTTATAATAGAACATGGGGTCGTAAATACAAAGTGCTGGGGTGACTTCTATAGGGGGCTGTTTGTCAGTGAATTAAATAGAAGTAAAGATAAACTATACAGGGCAGGTTTAATGAAATACAAAATTTACTACAGCAGCTGCATGAATTAGAACAAGCTAAGCGTGTATAGCTTCTGCGAACATTTACTTTAAGTACTCCAAATATTTGTCGTTGATACCATGTCCTACTTGTCATTGTATCTATAATTCTTTTTAATTTAAAACCCACACCAGTCCGGCCTACCCGAAAGGGTGTAAGGCCTTTGGCAGACCAGTGGAGAAATACAAAAGCAATACCAGAATATCAATATGGCATGGCACACACAAAAGCATCACAAACACAGCACAGAACGTTACAAACAAACATTACAAAAAAGGGACAACAACAAAATAAATAAAGTAATCTAAAACACACACAAACTCACAAGCAAAAGAAAAAATAATACGCCACTGAATCGATATTACACTTGGAGAGAACCATAAATTAATTAAATTCTGTTTGATTTGTATCACCAGACCTGGAACCAACATTAAAAATATTCAAAACACTCAAAAGGAGGAGCCCCCAGTATGCATCCAAATGAGCGAAACACAAGCACAAGCTCAGCACAACGGACCAGTAAAAAGAAAGAGGCAATAAAAAATTTTGTCAAGCATCATTAAGAATCCCACAAAAAGAGCACAAAAAAAGGACCCCATGATCTCTCACCAGTCCAGAAAACAATAAAATCCACCAAAGTCCACATCAGTCAAACAGCAATAAAAATACAAGAATAAAATGATCAAATTTTAAAATAAGCAGGATAGAAACAAGGTTAACAATTGGGATTCCCCAAGGGTGAATGCTCATTAAAATTTAGGACACTAAAACATTTGAATAAGTCCAAGATTAACCTAAAAACAATATAATCAGTTAAAATTAACTACGTAAATAAAGTGCTAAAAACTTAGAGTTAGGGCGAAAGGAAAAACCCACTTAAAATTTTCTTAATCAGTGGTGTTGAGGTAAAAGAGTAAAGATATCTTAAAATCATTTAAAAGCAATTTCACTCAGGGCCCTTTAGTGAATCACAAATGTTGTTACTAATAGTATACGCTTACATTACCTCGTGTTGCTTCGAAAAAGGGCGTTAATATAACTAAACTAACCATTAGGTCTGTGGCTACGCGGTGTCAGAATGCCTGCTTTATAATCTTAGGATTGCAGGTCTGATTCTCGATTTCATTACAAACCACTGCAAATGCGTCATGTATGGGAGGCGTGGTACTCTTTTAATCTGTCAAAGATCTATTGGCTTGCATGATGTCTTTGTCGCCCAACTACGCCTCAAAATCAAGTATAAATGGTACACTGTAAATCCGCCTGTGATCTATTGGGTTACTTGTTGTCTTTGTAGTCCGACCTTAGTTCAAAATTAAGTACAAATGGATCACTTTAAATCTGGCACATATCTAAACTGCCCAGGTATTGTCTTTTTCGTCGTACTGCGCTTCAAAATCAAGTACAAATGGTACATTGAAATCCGACAGTGATGTATTGGTTTACGCGTTCTGTCATTCAATCGCGCTTCAAAATCGAAAATTTCTAAGTAGTCCACGATGTTTCGTCAAAACGGGACGTTAACCTGACAAATCAAACCTCCTTTGTTTCAGGTTTCCTGACGGAATCACGAAGCATTTTTTATCAACAACTGCTTATTACTGTTCACCGTTTCCCACACTTATATTCTTCCTGTACCCTCAGGAAAAGTAAATGTGACTAAATTGCCAATCGTGTAGGGAAAAAAATCATATTCATTTAAGAAGAAACAATGAAAATGAAGTAAAATACGTTAAATGCATTTTTGTTCATGTCATTGCTATGTTATTAACATCATTATTCGATGCAAAAAAAACTGACATAAAAAATAAGTATGCTAATAAAAAATATTGTTGCAAACAAATTAAACGACTTCCGTATTATTCTAACAGTGTATCTTAAAAACGTGTTGCATAACTGCATAGAGTCACTGTCGTAGATAAAAATAAAATATTTGCTACTGTTTGTCTTTTATATGGCTTCTGATGCTGTTCAGGAAGTTACTAATATTCTTCTGACTTTTGAGAGTAAAACAGCTGTTCACAGAAATCCAAAACATCAATTAATATTCATGACAGTCATACGGTCACGTAATTTATGATATAGACAACTAAAAACCACTAAAAAAAAGAAAGGTATGCATCAATTATACTTCTTTACACGGCAGTAGTCGCGTTATTGTTGCTTATCTGTCATAAAAATAATAATTTTATAATTTTTAATAACGGAATTTTTCTGCACAAAAGATGACAGATCATAAATTTTCAAGATAAAATCTCGCACAAGACGTTGCATCACTTCCAAAATTATACATATTTATTGATTTACTTTTAAATTTATTCTAATTATTCTCTAAATGGAAAAAATTAAAATGCAGCAATTTAGATGCAGCTGCTTTTTTATTACTATCTTTGTAGCTGTGATTGGAATTTTTAATAGGGCTTGCATAGACTTCTGTGTCACAAAATATCCCAGAAACTCTGTTACGATATGGTTCATGTTGTTATATAATGTTAATTCGTAAGTGTAATGTCACCAAAACCGGTCTTGGATCTCATACAGGCTTTGTGGAATTTTCTATACGAGATCCCTTTTTTTATTTTACTTTTGACAATAGGCAATCTGAATAGCTATGCGTTCAAAACAATGATTCTGGAACCACAATCTATTTAGTCTCTCTTTTATTAACCCTTTCAAAGGCGGTGGGAAGTGTACTTCCGGTGGGAAGTGTACTTCCCACCTAATTCATCAATTTTTAAACCGGTCTAACAAGGTAGACTATTTTAAAGTTCTCAACAAATTTTTCGATGAAAGGAAATCCTAGACGTTCCAGTTTCTTATCTCAAACCGTAACAAAGTGTCTTGAATTTTAACTAATTATTAATTAATAAAATTAATTAACAAAAATGTCATCCAATAAGCTAAATGAATTTCTTTTCTTAAATTAATTTCAACCCCAAAGTTATTTTATTATACCATTACTAGAAAAAAAATGGTCCTTGAAAGGGTTAAATCAGCCATGACAGTGGCGAATTCAGGATTTTGGTCGGGAGGGGGGTTGGAGTCAAAAATTTTGTATCGTCTTGACCTCATGGCTTATGTAAGTCAAAACACTTTAACTTTAGTCACCTGACAATAAGAATCACAAAGGACACTACAATACTTTCGATAATTTAATAAATAAATACACAATGAAATAACCAGCCAAAAATTTTTTCGACCGCGTTAACGCTACAAGTGCGAGTGGAATGACTACAAAAGCGGGAAAGTTTTCGAGCCTGTCAAGCCAGAAAGCAATGTCGCCACGTGTTTTTTAAAAAAGAAATTAAGAGCAAACAGGTGCAGTGATTTTAAAAAAAAATCAAGAATTTTGGTTTAGCTCTAGAGAGGGGGATGCAGCCCCATAGCACCCCCCCCCCGAATTCGCCACTGAACCATGATAGATTTCAACTTAAAGCAAAGGCTCTTAAACGGTGAATTGCAAACTTCAGTGTAATTAAAAAGAATTTCGAATTATTAAAAATTGTGACAGCATATGCTTTTAACAGATTTGTAGATATTTATTTCAAAAAATGGTATATACATTTATCCTGGTTTAAAATTTTTCATTCGTGTTTAGCGAAATTTCTGTGTAAACACTTTTTTCTTTTATTTTCCGTTAACTCCTCGTTTGTTGATTTTCTTTACTTTCATAATATTACAATTAATAAAACTTAGAACTGCGTATTTTTCCTGCCGAAAGAAAGTGGGGATGAAATTTAGTTATTTATCGGTAGTTAATAAATTTTAAAATTTTGCAAAGAAATCTCGTTTGTGCCATTTTCCTGCATTGAGAGTTTTAGGATTTAACTGCACCGACAAAATTTCATTAATATTTTTTGATAACATTTTTGAGGAAAAAAACAACGACATAAGAATAAAGAAATTAAAACAAATTGGTAAATCAGATGTGAGTTGTCTTTTTAACTTAGTACAACTCCTCGCTTTGATTCAAAAGGCCGAAGATGGTACGGGCACTTAAAATCATAATGATGTAGACATTTGAGAAATGAATTGATAGCAAAATATCTGCAAAATCAGAGTAATATACTTGTTCTTTTGAGAATTTTTATGAATTGCGATCGTCAGTTTATCTGGATATTTATTTTAATGCGAAGTTACCCAATCATTAATGGAATCAATTATGTTTTAGTTAATATTGAGCAAAATTTGTATTGTGTAGCTACATCGTGCAGTTTGGAAAAGTTCATTAAGAAGTATTTCTTCCTTCCTCCTGGTTTCTTTTCTTTCCAGGTTAAAGAACTAACAGCTGCAACATCATTGACAGTTTTGTTAAAAGCAAAGAAATAATAAGCATGTTTACAATACACCGATTCTATTAACACGTAAATTGCTCCTTCTAGATCTCTAGCTATAATTGCAAGACGTTTAAATCATGTGGTTTTCGCCTCTGATTTGCCATTCTAGTTTGCAAACTTTTTTATTATTATTTTCCAAAGCTTCCTTTTCTTTTCCATCCAATCTCTCAGCAACAAGTGTGTATTGTCATTCCTTGTGCTCAGGTCGAGATTAAAATTCATTGACTGTAATTAAATTCGTACCCCCCTCCCTTGGCAGATGAACAGGAAATCGCACGGCCATCGGAAAGTTTGTCTCAGAGTTTGGGGGGAAGGGAAGACCTGTCGATTCACTGACCCTCTCCCCCCCTTTCTGGTCGTCGTGACATAATGTGAGATGACTGCATTGACAGTCCACTTGTGCCCTGCAGGTAAGAAAGGATGCAATGGCTTGTAGCCGGTATGCGATCGGAAATTCCATCGTTTAACCGTCCTTGACATTTTCCCAGGCGCGTTCTCTGTCTTCATCTTCCAACCACTGATTTCGGAATCGGAAATTCGTTTCCCACGTTAAACCATATCAACTTAATCAAGATTAAGACAGATCTCCGAACGAGTCGGACGTGTTTGGATTACATAGGTTTGCTTAACCCAGATGGAGTCGTGTGGTGATAATGAGGCGTTTATCAAACATTTTAGAGGATATCTAATAATCCGAATTGTAAAATGATGGATGGAAGTTTGAAAACATGTGAGAATTACCATTTTTTAATTTTTTTTTTTATCTAAATTAGATCAAATTTTGAATTCGCTTTGACTTGCCGTAATATGTTTCTCGGAAGCCATCATCAAATTATTTTTTCCAAAATCTTATTATCTACGACTGTTATAAAACCGTTTTAGGGCTTTCTTCGTCTTTTCCGGTCCCTGAGGCGATGCATCAGTTGTACATGAATACACCTGCTCCTCGACTTTTGACCTATGCGACTTACGATCATTCGCACTTACAATAATGAAAAGTAAATTTCGAAGTAAAATGCAATTTCAGGTTGCATTTTATTATTACAGAGTATATAATATGTATTTTTAACATTATGCACGATAATTATACGTTATTTTTCACATTATACACAATAATTATACGTTATTTTTCACATTATGCAATATTACAATATTATACGTTATTTTTCACATTGTGCACAATAATTATACGTTATTTTTCACATTACGCACAATAATTATACGTTATTTTTCAAATTATGCACAATAACTATACGTTATTTTTCACATTATGCACAATAATTATACGTACATAGATTGAATTTTTGTATTTTATGTACAATTTTTATAATTCTCTTGAATGAAAATAGTGTTGAAAAATATAAATCTGACTTGTGACCTGTCAGTATAGGCGGAATGCGGTTGTAAGTCGAGGTGACCCTATAGTTATGGCATGGTTAAAATGGTTAACCCTCGGACTGCGTAATTTTTTTAAATCGCTATTTCGATGCAACGTTTGCAAACGTGTTCAAATACCGTTGAGCCAAGCGAGTAGTTATTTATTTGCAAAGCTTCATTAGTATAATATGATCCAACGCTATAAAAGTACTAAGTGAACACATTAGCCTGTGGAGATTGCAGGATGCAGCAGAAAATAGACTTGCTTCCAACCAGCAAGAAATCGCTGTATACGCAGTCAGAAGGTTAATACTAGGGTTACCATAATTTTTTCATTGAAATCCAGACACGGAGGGGGGTTTCAAGGGTATTGATATATTATTAAATTAGATAAATATTAATATATAATTAATAATATGTTATTTACTATATATTAGTAACTAATAATTAAGTATTAATTATTATAATTAATTATATAATTAGTTAATAGTTATTAATATATAATTAATTAGGGTGTCAAAATGTAACATAAAATTATATTAACTGTCTACTAACGACCCTTTTTCATAATACTAGCACAGAGTTTGAAGTGGAAAAAAATACAGTTTTTTATTTATACTTGTTAAATCAAAATTACAGTAATAAAAAAAGAATAATCTTTTTAACAATTTTTTTACTTGGCTTTAATATTTAGTTTGATCTTTAAGTATTTTATTCTTAAGAATTTTATTTTTTTTTATATTTAAATATGAAAATGCGTTTCCTTGTTTGATGAATTTTTATAAGGCATTATTATTGAAACTAATTATGCATGCAATCACAGAAATTATGGCCTAGGCCAGGGATAGACAATCTTTTAAGCCTCGTGGGTTACACTGAAATCCTACACAGTATTTTAGTTTGTAAACGACTTAGAAATAATTACACCATATTAAAATACTTTCAAAAATTAAGATTATATTTAGTTTAGAATTTAAGTGTATATAGTGTGTAAGATTTTAGAAACCACGATACTCGTTTCTTCAACACGACTAATTGAAATAAGTTTATGCTTTTATTTTCAAAAAGAGAAATAAACTTATGCTGGTTTGTTCAGACTATCAAATAAAATAATTGAAAAGGAGCCCCCAGATTTTTTGCATTGCTTAAAAATTTAGTTATTATTTTAAGGAAGCTCAGCAGAGTTAATAATAAAGTAATTACATTAAGATATGAATCAATGGAAGGAAAACAACGAAATTTTAAAGTACTAATTTGCACTCACCCCAAAGAACTGGTCAAAATAAATGTTGGTCACTCTTGACTTCCTGCTCAATCACACTACAAAGAATGAAAGAATGAATGGTCAAGTGAAGAATATATTACTCCAAAAAGAAATGAGAATAGTTTCCTAAAATATCCTTTCTTGCTTTTGACCACGTCCAATTAGATTCTTTTACATTTACGGATTGCAGTTGAATAGAGATCATATTTCTTTTTTCTTCTATCGGCGTGTAATTGGAAGTACAAATTAATGGCCTGTCTACTCCCTCCCCGATTAGGTAATCTCCTCCACAATATTCAGCTTTTTTTTTTTTTTCATGCTGGACGATGTCTGCAGAACAGGACATAACACTTTTGAAGTACCTGTGATGCGTGTCATCATAATTAGGAAGGTTTAGCAATTTGTTGCTTTTAAAGCTGTTGAACGCCGGGCCCTAGTAGTAAAGAGCCTTCCTTCAGTTATGCCTCTATTTTTTCTATTGTATTACCCCCAAAATTTTCCGTACACCCACGACGGGGTAATATATTCAGTAGGATCTTCCCAAGTGTGTAAATGAAGTGTCATTGCAGCGTAACAGGACACCAAGACTGACTATCTGTGAAGGTCATCGGGGGTTTTACGACAAGGCTTTTGAACATTCCCCTAGGAATAACTTTATCTTCCTCCCGTTTCTCTTCCTGAAAATCGACAATAGAATTGTAGAAGGGAGGTTGCACCGATTGCGTAAATTATAGATTATCTTCGTTGGCGGAATGACGTCAGCTTTTTCGAATATAATAGATCTTCCCTAATGCAACCAAATTTCTCTTTTGCCACATTCGCTGAGGTAAATCCGGACATTTTGAAAATCCGGACGTGAGCCTGAAATCCGAACGTATGGTAGCCCTAGTTAATACTATTTCGTCAACAAATCTGATGTTATTGAAAGGCAATTAAAAGTGATGTGAAACGCTTTCCTAACAATGAACCGGATGATAACGCAAAATATAAAGTCAGCAAAGTTGGATCTCAAATTCTATTTGAATAAATTCCTCTTTTAGTCAAATAGAGTTTTTCCCCTCCATTTTGCACACAGATAGAAAGGATAAGACTTGAAGGTATCGTCTACCTTGAGCAGAAATTTATTAACTCTTTTCTTACTCTTTTACCGTAGAAGCATTTTTTTTTATAAACGTAGAATCGCATTACTTGGTCTTATCTCTTAAATAAACTTTGTGTTTCTTCGAAGTAGTCTAAATGTCTAACAGTTTTGTATAGTAATTTCAATTCTTAACAATCTATATTTCAAATTTTTAGTTTAGTTATTTTAAGTCCCGTTTTAAAGTACCAAGTGGACTATTTTGGGATGGACCTCCTAATTTTGAACCGCGGTCAGATGTCGAGGAGATTACCTGACAATGAACCCCTCTCTAAGTTTCCAGCCATGTCAGCAGGAGAACATTCGACCTCAGCAGATTTAACATACACCAGGCCTGCTTACACGACTGTTCTTTGGTGGAATCGAATTTTGAATCTAGAACCCTCTGATCCTGAAGCTGGGATCCTACCACCGCGATTAATATTTCAAAGAGTTTTAGGTTTTAATATGACTTTCTCTTTTCAAAATTATGTCGTTTGTATTACCCTTTTCTTAGTTTGGCATCACCAATTACTGAATTTAAATATCTTTATGATTTATATTAGAGACAGTGGCCTGGTGGTGAAGTCTCGGCTTCTGGACTGGAGGCTTCCCTATTTCAACAAAAACCAGCATTGCGTGTGGGCCTGATACTCGTCAAATCTGATATCGAGGCCAAACTCCCACCCAATGACGTAGACTCTTGGAGAGGGAGTTGCTGGGTCAAGTGTCGTTCTCGTCATTTGACCACGGTTAAAAATTACAATCCTTCCCAAAATAACCCTTGTGTAGCTTAAAAACGGGACGTAAATATAACTAAATTTAAACTATAAGAATAAAAAAATATAAACTAGAGTTTATATTTTTTTTTTGTTCTTTCATACGAAATAATAGGGATATTTTAAGGAAAAAGGAATTAAGCTTTCACTTGTCTTAATTATTTTTTGAAACGTTGATATCTATTGATTGGTTCAAGGGAAATAAGTGCTTTTGGAATGTTTAGCCCGAGGTTAATAGAAGAATCTATGGCGGGTATCCATCGACTATCCACACGTTGCAGTTTTGTATTCATCATACCTTTCTGGTTGGAGAGTATCTTGTGTGTGCTAATGATACATTTATGAAAAGTGGTCAGAAACGTCAACACAGTCAAACGTTGAGAGCTCATTTCCATTTGTACGGGTTGGTCAATGAACAAAACTGTAGATATTGGGGCTTAGAAAACCTGCGTTGACTGCTAAACAGCCCACTACATAATCCAGAAGTAACGATATAATGTGGGATTTGGAGGCACTTATCTTCGAAATAACTCCATAATAACCAGTAATTCAGCTCTCTACGTTGTGAGAAGTGTCAAGAGAATTGAATCTCATTTCCATTTGAACAGGTTAAGTAATAACCAAAACTGGGATATTCTTGCTTATAATACCTTTGCTGGCTGTTCTATGGACGAGTTTTCTGCTTTGTTTATTTACATTTAAGTGCTGGGACTACATAATTCCGGTGTAATGCTAAGTCAATGGAATCTTCAAAGCGGAAGTCCAAAAGCCCAGCGGATAAAGTCAAGATTTTTAATGTAAGTAAGCAAACCAAAAAACTCGTCCATAGACTATTATATAATCTAGAAGTAACGGTATATTGTGGATTCAAGTGTGGTATTTGAGAGCATATATCTTTGACGATAACACCGCAGCTCGCTATAGAAACTTAATTTAAAAGCTTTTTCGAACCAGAACTTCATAAACGAAGAATCAGTAAGCGCGATAGAGGGATTTGAAATTTCAAGTAAAAGTACCAAAGATTACAAAAAATATAATTAATTTTTAGCATCCACTTAGATAGATGATTACTGAATCAGACTTTCTAAAAAAAAATCTAAAATTCTCTTCTCACGCTCCCCAAGTTGTAAAATAGATACAATAAAAAGACCAAGTTCTTATAATGATAAATGAAAAGGAATTTAATTTTGAAGTAGCCACTCAGTGATTTTTATAAAATACTTTAAATAAAGGTTGCATTCTTAAATACTATTACTCAAAAATGCTGAAGAATCCGAGAAAAAAAAAAAAAGAAAGACTTTGAAAATTTCCTCTATCCCAATGCTGTTCTAACTACAATTTAAAAAACATTGCATTCAATTTCAAAGAAAACGAAAACTTATCAACGGAGAACAATTTTTTTCGAACTTTTTGTGAACAATTATAATTCTTGCTTCATACAAGTTTAAGTGAGATTCATTTCTCATTAAAAAATATCTGGAAAAATATATTTGTTTGAAGATCAGATGTCTAATTTATTAAGCAAAAGAGAAAAGCATTTCCTACTAAATTTGACGGAAAGGCAATTTTCAATTACGAAGGATTACCTCGATTAACCCGAATAAACAAGGAGGTATTGAAATAGCTTAAAGCAATGTTAATCATGTTTTATCATTTCGGGGTGTCAACCGATAATGAAACTGACATTGATCTATTTGAAATGAATTCCTAAATTGCAATCTGAAAGTCAAACAATTCCCTTTCTCTTAAAATTTGCTATTGAATAGTTATAGTAATCAGCAGAAACAAAACACGAACCGTAACGCCTTCTTTCTACGACACTGAACACTGCATTTGTTTTATTCTTATTAAAAAAACAAGTGCTTTGCCATCCACACATTTACATAGCGCACAGCCCTATGGCACATGTTCCAGTTTGACCGCTTTGCAGACTGCATGGACATAGCAGGTGTAAAAAGGCATAGATCTGATTTGCTTTTAAGACGGATTGCTTGTAGCTTTGCTTTATTGTTTAATTTTATATCTTTTTTAAATAGTGTGAACCCCTCTTTTGCCACATACTGGTCGTTGGATATCGTAACATTTTAAACTGGGACTTTTGACTACGTTTATTGATTTAAAACACAAAGCAAAATAACGAAAATTGTTAGTTTAAACGCTTCAGGTATTTTAAATTCGACGTTCTTCGATTGATAACACAGGTAAAATAATGAAAATTGTTAGTTTTAAACACTTCAGGTATTTTAAATTTGCCATTTTCCGATTCACGACATAATCAAAAAGGTGAAAACTGTTAGTTTAAACGCTTCAGGTATTTAAAAAATTTGTAGTATATATGTTAATGATGAAAATTTCAACAGAAAATTTCAACAGTTTGCCTTTTCTGGAGTAAGTTTACTTACTTGTTTTCTTTTTCTAATGAAAATTAACCTGGTTTCTACATATAAAAGAAGAAATAATTTTGGAATCTCTCCTTTTTTTCATCAAACAAGTTGCTTTATTTTAAACATCTTATTGTCTCCATAATCATTATCCAGTGTTTGGCTTCCCACTCTGGCAGCTTGGTGAGATTTTTAATTTGTTACATGTGACCGCCATCGGAATTTGCTCTTTAGTTTTTCATCCAGGCCTCTTGAGATTGTTTGTGGAATTTTAAAATTTTCGTCTGTATTTATTTTACAAAATCGTGTTTTAAATTCTGCTGTATCCCTTACATTAAAAGAAATTCTCTTATTTCCATTCCTCACAAAATATGTTATGTTGTTTCTAACGATTGGAATGTTTCGGAAAGATCATTTCGACTTAACAGTGCTTTTCACTCACTCTATTTTCGTTCAAAAATTATATCCTCTCTTTAGAGATGCCTCTTGTCATAAAAATGGAGATTTTACATAAAACTGAGGCATGTTATTCCTCCCTTTTAGGTCTAAAATCAACCTTCTGTTTTACAACAGAGTTTCGAACTGCCGTGTGTGGTAAATTATTGAATTTCTACGCGTATCTCTTTTCACGCATTATGTGGTTTTGTTCACAAGTTATGACTTTGGACCGAATTATGATCATAAAACATGTTTAGCGTTGAAATAAATTAAAGATACCTTGGATTATTTCAATAGCCAGAAGAGACATAAAAAGCAAAGTGATACATTAAGAGATCCCTGCTGTAGTAAAAAAATTAGTTCTTTTCGGAAATTAGTTCTTTTATTATTCGTGAAACTCCTCAGTAGCAGAAAGATCTCTGCGATATTGTACTACAGTAGAGTCTTACTAATCCGGACCCTGCTTTTCCGGCCGGTATTCTTGTTTTCAATACAGTACTGTGGTATTATTTTATAGTTCTGTTCAGAATTTAGAGTTTCTTTATTTTTTAAGATTCTTAATTAACAATAATGTACTGTGTTTTTTTCGTACTGTACAATCATTAATTTTTGAATTTTAATTATGTACAAAGATGTTTTGTTTTGTTAATCCTACGTCATCTTATAAGTTGAAAACTTAGGTGTACATATACATTAATCTGTAGGAAAATTTTTGTGCACTTATGGAAAAAAGACATCAATTTTTAAAGTTTTTCCTATCTAAAACTTGTATTACCTGCATTTTAAGGTCAATTCCTTTTAATCCGGACCCTGTCCGGATTAAAAGGAATTGGCTGTATGTAGTCTGTATTAGCGGGACTCTACTGTATATCCACTAGAGCATAATTATCATTCGGTATTTGGCAGCATTTTGTGCTACCTGTTAATTTATATGTTATGAAATTTAAAAGTTTTTTTTCAATATTGTGAGATTTTGTTACTAATAATTTTTCAGATAAAGACAAAATATGATCTCGAAATGATGATGAATCTCGATATTTCAGACTTCCCTAAATCCTAAAAAAAACATTCTTGGAATTATATCCTGTCTTGTCTGTAGGGCATGATAAATCAAAAGCCCAACATGGCAGGCGGATGAAATTTTGCATGTAGCTCTTGCACCAAAATTATAGGTTCCTCTTAAGTTTTTGACAAAATCCATCTAAGCAAAGACTGTCTTTCCGTCCGTGTGCATATAAACACGATAACTCGAAAACGCATCAGGCTAGACCAGAGGTTCCCAACCTGTGGGGAATTGGACCAATGGGGACCAATTGGGGATACGCGAACTCGAAGTCGGTAATGACGGACACAAGAAGACATAAGAGATTAAAAATGTTACAGAATTTTGTTTCCCCAAGTCCGTGCAAAAAGTAAAAGTGAAAGTTGTGCAAGTCCTAAACCTACCCTCAAAATGAGAAAAAAAGAAAGCAAAATGAAGTGCAATTTTTAGCTATCCTTATTAAGTTAATGCGAAATTATTACAATACAGATTTCATCTGTTTTGATGTTGAACTAATACTATTGTAACAATGAAATAAAACGTAAAATCAAAAATAAGTCCTGCAAATGTTATAACTTCCAGTCATTTGACTCTGAAGCTCACCTAGGCCCTTAACATTATTGATAAAAACTTTTTCGTATAGACGGATGGTTGAAAGGTGGGATATGGCAATAGGGGGTACGCGAAAATAAGAAGACTTATCAAGGGGTACGCGAGGTTAAAAAGCTTGGGAACACCTGGGCTGGACATATGAAATTTAGCATGAGGTTTTATTACTAGAACTGCACCTATGTATGAAATTTTGGACAGAATCCTTCGGCAGGAAGACACCGAAAATGCATGAGCCGTTCACTTCAATGCACTTCGAAGCTAGATAGAGGAGATTTAGTGTAAGAATTTTACACCACAGATTTTGTACACCATAAATTTGTGTTTAAATTTGGTCTAAATCTGTCATCGGGTATTTATTGTTTGTCTCTCCATAAGTATGTGAACGAGATAACTCAAAAACCCATCCAGCAAGATAAATTATATTTCGTCTCTTAACAAGCAAAACCACCTATCTCAATTTTTTGAAATTTCAAAGAGGAAGAAGAAATTGAATTTTTCGCAACCGATAACGAATATTTCTGATTTTTTTGTATCTGTTTGAAACATGCGATCTCATGCTCATATATGATGTTAAAAAAAATTCAGAAATATTCGTTATTTTTGCGAAAAATTCAGTTTTCTTCTTCCTCTTTTAAATCTCAAAAAAAAAAAAAATGAGATAGGTGGCGTTATTGTTAAGCGACGATTTAGCATGTGGCCTTGACGCTAAAATTATAGATCTATATCAAATTTTAAATCCAGTCGGTCAACGAGAAGACTTTTAAAATGCATATTCCATTCTTTTTACTATATACGAAGTTAAACACAAAACGCTGAGTATTGTATAAATATGCGAGAAAGTCGAGGGGAGAACCCTCCAGCTGGTTTGTGTAGCAAATCATTGTGTTTATAAATTTAAAATAAATCTTTGCTAATGATTCGTAATTCAGTTTTCTTGGAAAATGTAAGTTTTAGAAAGAGAAGGCCATTTGGAGTTGCATGTATGTGTACGTATCTAAAAAAATGAAGAGCATGCATATTCATGCAAGAAAATAAATGTAGAAAAAGCGTGCGGGTTACACAATGTTATTAATAAAAGTTTTTTGCGTGCAATCGCAGAGCTGAGGTGCGGCACTAAGAACTAAAAAAAAGAAAAAGAGATGGGCTAGATATTTGTAGTTGATTCTTATTATTCCGGAATCGTCTGGAAGTGTTCTAATCACTCCTCCAAGGAAAGGGGCAAAAACATTTTCTGCCCAGCAAACAAAGCGAGAAGAGCTTTTCGTTTTGATGAAACAATTTTATGCTAATTGTTGGATTCCTAGACTGAATTAATGGGCCGCACCTTGTCACCGATAAGGCATGAGAAGCCTTGTGCATGCACATACCATTTGAGGCCGTATTAAACTGACTGCGCCACCTGTTGCTGCCGCTGATTTAGTCATCGGGAAACAAAACGCTCGACAGATAAGCTTCGAACCATTTTTTCGTAATTTATGGGGGACTAATGAGGGTCTGTGCTTCAAACAACTCGCTCGCCACTGATAAGGAGAGGACTCGGTTCCTTTAAGTGGCGTAAGCTGCTTTTATCACGCGAGTCGTGTTGCTGAGCGATTCTTGGGAAAAAAGTCTCGTTTCTGCGTTCTGTCTCTGGAGACACTTTCTTTCATTTATCATTCGCCGGGAGGAGAATTTTTTTAAAATATACCGTGAAATCTTAATACTGGCTTTTAATCATCATTATATTTGTTAATGATGATGAAGCTGATGTGGATTTTCCTCGTGCATGATTCCTTTCCTAGGATGTACTACGCCGAAACCAGATTTATACTGAGTATAAAGTCTAAGATTTAAAGCAATATAATTCTTGTTGAAAACCAGTAGAACAGAAGTAAAAATAAGTTTAAATGTCACTGAAAATGCCAATGTCTTTCAAGCACAATTACTGTATTCGCATTAACCGCTTAAGGACCGAATTATTTTGAACTGTCTGAACGAATTAACTCGGGATATGTCCTTAAGCGATTAAACCGCAGACGGAGTGGACTACTTTTTAGCGCACTGTCGAAGTTAAGAGGAGAGGAGGTTTAAATTATAGAAAATCGAATAATTATTTTGGATTGCAATTTTGAGGAATGTTTTCTGATAGTTTTTAACTGTCCATGACACAATATTCAACACAAAACAATCGCAATGCGAATCTGTAAAGCCTTATTAAAGTCACATTTGTGACTAGTTTCGAAATGTCCATTTCGTGAAGATTATTGCAGTCTCATATGGCGATTTAGCAATGCAATTTTGTATAATGTTTCCTAGATCCTAATGGTAATTATTGTATCTACTTTTAACTGTCCATGCCACAATAATCATTATCATACGCATTGGGTCTTTGTAAAGCTTTGCGAATGTCACATTTGTGGCAGGTCTCGAAATATCTATTTCGTGAGGACTGTCATAGTGTCATATAGTGACTTTACGAGGAATTATGGAACGCGATTGTGTAGAATGTTTTTTGATCAAGGATAATCATTGTAGTACTGTTTTTAACTATTCCTCCTACAATAATCATGCTGTCGCAGCGTGGATTTGTAAAGACTTACCAAAATCGCATTTGTGACAGATCTCGAAATGATTTGGAATTGACCGTTTTGTGACGTCTGTTGCAGTTTCATATAGTGATCTTTCACTGTCATTAACATATGACAACCAAACTAAATCTTTACTTTTCTACACATAAAAAACTACTATTTCCGTAACGTAACAATTACGAACTTTGTGCAACAAATTGAACATGAATTTAATAAGCTGGTTATGCTTTCTAAAAGCTGAGAAATATCGTTTAAAACGAACTAAAAAAACCGTAACATTTTTGCATATTCAGTATGTTCCCCAAAAAAGCAAAAGCTGAAGCATACAAATTGGGTTTCAGTAAATGTACGTCTGTACGAATATAGAGAGTAGCTGTTATAACTCATAATGCTTCTGTGGAGAAATAAGATTCGTTGAATTTCTTAGGAAGTAATGGCAACGCCATACGCCATGATCTTACATTTGTGAGTGTTGCCTGGGAACGGCAGAAGAAACTTTGACACAGACGGAATTCAACGTTGTTGACCGGCAGTCGATATTGTAAATATTATATTTGTAAATAAATTCTTTTCTTTTCTTCACTTTGTTTTGTAGTATATGTTGGATATCAAACAGAAAATAAATACATTTGATATTCAACAGCTTCATTATCTAAATATTTCCTAAAGTATAGAGAGATAGTAGGAGACAGTAATTGTTTGTCGAGACTCATGGCTCATGAATGTTTAGGAACAGAAAAGAAACGGGTTAATTTATGAAAAAAACAGGTTCGAATATTCTTCGAAGTAACGAAAATTTCTTTAGTTCTTTGAGTATCTACAGAGTCAAAATTTGATGCTGAGTCTAGGAACTGCTTAGCTTATTTATTATGTCTTTAAATCATACTTGCGATAACATTTCTTGTAATAAATATCTCATTACCTCGAATCCTACTCACAAATTTATTGATTTGGAAATTACAAAATTCGAGAAAACGATTCGATGTATCCAAATAATTTTTATTTACTTCTACTACTTTTCAGTGAATGATTGAAATCTGGTTATGATATTTAACTAATGGCTTGGTTTTTATTTGGTTGATTTTTACCTGGAACTTACTAACGGAGCTCTTTGAAGCTCTACAAGATTTCCTTTCTTAAGTTTAAATCAAACAGGAACTGAAATTTGAAAATACTGGACACATATTGCAGTAAATGTAAGAATACTGCAAAGAAATTTTACGAAATCCTGTATCATTAATATGAAGAAGCATAGAATTTTCCCATTTTCCTTAAATAACAGGATTATATTAGCGAGGAGTGTATTTGAATGTTGTATTACCCTATAATTCTATTTTCTGTTTCTCTCATTCAATTTACAGATCTTATTTCTTTAATTTGCATTTTCTGGTCTACTCTTTTTCTAGCTTCACACATTACATCTTTTGTGAAGATATATTGATTTTGAAGCTGCCGCATTTTTGAAATGGGAAGTATTTGTATATGCAATTTTTCAATTGTTGCTAAATTACAGCCAAACTTTACTTTGAAAAGACTGAAGTTTTTGAAAAATGTTCCATCTTTTCATAAATTTTTTTAGATTTAAAATTCTTCCTCTGTTTGTCATCTGGTTTTCATACCACAGTCTTATGCTTTTATTTAATATTTTATTGAAATTCAGTTTTATTTACTTTCCTAAAAAATAAATAAGTAGTGGTTGTTTGTTTCCTTTTATTATATTGGCTGCTTCATTTAATTGACTAAGAACGATGCCGAATAACTATTATTAGACCTAGCTTCATACAGAGTTCCGACAGCAATTATTCGAGATCAATAACATACAAGCTGCTGCATATTTCACTTAAATAAATATTTTTCGTATGAAAAGATCCCGGAATTTCTTTAGGAAGCTAACGAATTAGGAATGCTATTTTTCATCTGTTTAAAAGCCGTTTCCTGTTGTGAGTTTCACAAATGGTATGTAAATAAGAAGTGTGTTTCTGGAAGTTTTGAATATCCGAGTTTTAAATAAATTTCATTATACTTATCATTCAGACTTTCGGAAAATTTGTCCATTATAATCTAATTTGGAAACCAAAATCATCAGTTCGAAATAAAGAAAGTCAAGCTTAATTCGAATGTCTTTTTTTTAATCCTTAAATCCTCTGAAAGATATTCAATTTTTTGTTTTAACTGTAGCTTCTACATCAACATTTATCTCATTTTAAAGTTTGCCCTTCTGAATACTATAATTTTTTTCGGGCTTTTATTTATTTATTCCTAGAAATTATGCAGTTTGACCTGCAGATGAAAATTCCATAATCATCCCACTCGAGGGACACACCCCAAATGCTTAACCGTCTTTTATTGAAATGAAGTATAATGATTCTTTGCTAAACATGCTGCATCATTCCTAGACATATTTATTTTTATTACTCTTCGGAGAGAGCACGTTAAAATCTTTAAAATGATAATGCAAAGGGAAAATTCCATGCTTTTATTAGATTCTGAAATGCCTGCTTATTTCCCCATAGCAGTAATATAAAAGATATTGTAAAGGAAAATCCAGTTGATCTTTTAAAACACATCGCCTTTTTGACAGAATGATTTATGAAGAATGCTTAGCCGACTCGCTCATTTGGGTGATGGGACCTGTATCCGACTTGAATATCTGTGTAATGATTTTTTGGAAAGTTTTTGTTTGGATTGCAAAGGAAGAAAATTAAATTAACTTCCTAGAGAATTTCACTATAAATCCGTGAATGAAAAGGATATAAACGCATTAGAATATTTTGAATTGGGTGATTCTGTCGTAGTGAAAAAACAAAGCATATAATCGAAACTTTGAAATGTAGTAAACTCAATAATCCGGCAAATATCAGCCCAGAGGACTTTCAGATTAGTTATGGTTCAATAAAAAGCGCATTTTGATAGCAAAACTTAGATTTATTGCGCAAAATATTACAAAATTATACTGCGTGTGATGGAACCTTTATTCGATTTGAATATCCATATTGTAATTTTTGGCAAGTTTTTGTTGGCATTACAAAAGAGAACATTACATTCACTCGCTGGAGAATTTAACTATAAATGCGCGAATGAAAAAGATATAAACACATGTTGGAAGGCATTAGAATATTTTGAATCAGTGATTCTCTCGTAGTGGAATAATTGAATCCTTGAAATGCAGTAAACTCTTCAGTAATACGGCAGATACCAGATCAGAGGACTGTCAAAAAGCCGAAAGTGCCGGATTAGAGATAATTCATTAAAAGAACGCATTTTAATAGCAAAACCTACGTCTATTGCATAAAATATTACAAAATTATACTCCATATAATTAATATTACAAAATATAATTTATAATCTGAGCAGCAGTCTATTGTTTAGTCACACCAAGGTCACTGACATCCTCATGCAATGACTTGTTTTCCCTTTAATGCCAAGGTCGGATTTAGAACCTTTGAACCGCTCCATGCATGCACCCCTATGGAACTTCAGAGTAAGCATTCTAAAAAAAAAGTTATATGGTCTTTTTTACATTTTTTAGCGAACGTCGAAAGCACAACAGTGTAACTCGGTAATTGTCACAAATAATAAATTTTCACTTAAAATACTTCATTAAAAAAAACAGTTGACAGGAGTATAATTCAGACGATTTTATTTTTTTACGAACTTTTAGTTCAGAAAATTCTCAGAATTCAGAGAATTAATTATTCATAAACATCTAAACTGTTACTCAGTTCATACTCAATTCCTAATATAGCGAGGTCTGACAATTTTGTTTGAGATGTTGTTGTTCGTAAATAGTTCTTGATTATTTTTTAGTTTGGAAAAACTATTCCCCGGATGCAATACTTATTGGAAAAGTTAGTAAAATTCATAGAGCAATGCTCACGTTTGAGGCAAAATTTATTTTTGTTATCAATTTCAAAACTTCCAACGGTGGTAAATCTTTTTCCAATAGAGAGCACACCACTGATATTTCTTCACAAAGTTCCAGGCCGTTTATATTCGTTGATTCTCCATCTGTTAAAATGGTTTCCAAATCTTTGCAATTGGCCAAAATTACAGAAGAACTAAGATCTTTTAGTTCATATCTATGATATAGAAACAAAAGTAACTGTTGTGATGTTGCAGCTGAGAAAATCCTTGTTCTAAAGAATTGATTGCTGTGTCAACCAGGTGGTAAAAAAAATACAATTTTGTATTTTTCCTGTGCTTTGAATATGGGCTCATCCTGATATTCATAATCAAATTGTCTTTTTCGTCAACGAACTCGATGTCTAGGCATTGATTCAAAATTTTTATCTGCATCTATTTCGGATGCCATTTCGCCAGCATCGGCAAGGATGCATTAAAGTAATAGCCCGATCTCAAGTCCCTTAAAAGATTGGAACTTACCCCAAAATTTTATTTCCAATGCCATATCGTAATTTTCTCCCTACATTTACTAATATGATTGACATGGTTTAATACCTCATACCATATCACGACAGAACACAGAAATTTGAATTGTTGTATTTGCGTAAGTAGCCCAGATGCTTCACCTCTTATTGAACTGCAGTAGAGTCTCCCTACAACGAAGTCTCTACAACGAATTTCTCCCTATAACGCAATTTTTAATCGGAATGTTAAATAACATTCAAAATATTCTCCATATAACGAAGTGGTTGTCTCCTTGTAACGAATTTTTTCAGAGGTTTATCTTTTCGATTTTTGTCATTTTTGAAGAAAGTTGATAATTTCTGTGCAACCAATTCGCTCACACGTGCCTGTTTCTGGAACCACTCACTCTTAAAAAGTAAAACTTTTTCTGAAAATTTAATATTACGAAATGCAAAGCAATGTAAAATAACGGAATTTTTCAAGTAAAATAAACGCAAGTACATACTAGTACATATTATTCTCTAAATTGGTGAATTGTCTTA
>BGPR01024726.1:0-22947 GCA_013235015.1 Araneus ventricosus | reverse complement strand
TCCCATTGTTTTTAAAACCAGGATACGTTTACCTTCTTGTAGAGCATGGCCACCTGTTGTTGGTGGCCTTACGGGATTTCGCTCGGTGTCTGACAACAGTTGTCAGCCAGGCTTCGGGTAAACTAAGCCCTGGTGAAGGAATCCCCCAGATATCGTTTTGGGGGAATTGTAATGTATTACATCGCAGTGGTATATCTGTAGATCTTGCGCATGCGCGATACGTTGTACTCAGGATAGTGCCGGAACTCGATTTTAGCTGTAAATCAATCTATAGTTAATCGAAGTTAAATCAATTAATTTAATACTTAACATATATGATATGTTTTTTTTTTTATAATTACCGGTATACATATTATAGGAAGACAGAATAATTGATATATATATAAAAAAAAAGGGGGGGAAAGGCACACAGAATTTTCATTTATCTAATAATAATAATTTCCATATTTGTGAATCTCTTATCAAAACTGTGTGCCAAATTTGAAAGATGCGACACATACAAAAAAAAGGAATCGTGGGTTAATGCGAATTTATATCTTAAAACATGGGTTGCAGTAACCGATGAGTTTCGAAATGAAGTAATTCCAGCTCGCCCTGTTTAACTTGAGAAATCTATTAGCAAAGATGACTCAAGTTTAATTTAGTAAAGTTGCTTTAAAGGCTCATTTGAAAGCTACAAGTACATTTTGAGAACGGACCTCGTCATTCCGAACCATATTGAGATAATGGGATGACACACAAGGTGGCATCCTTTTCTTTACACTTCCCACCACACCAGCGGAAGCACATCATGATTCAAAACGCTAAATACGAATGGATGATTAATAAAATTAGAGATAATTAATCACATATATACGTATAATTCCATTTAATTCAAATCGTTTTTATCATAAATGCAGTTGCAGCCAATACAAGGGTTACAAAAGCAGCTTGGACATTTTTTGGAACCTCTGAAAATTGATTGACAGCATTTCTAAAGACAGATATGAGGATTTTGTCTTTAGATACTAAAGCAAAGAGCTATAATAATTGGGGGGGAAAACTAAAAATTATTCTTTAAAAATGCGAAATATCCAACATACGCATGAATACAAGTGATTAACGACAAAATTACTCCCATTTATGAAAATAAGAACGTAAAACACTATTAAGCAACATTTAATTAAATGCAATTCCAGCTCAAATAAAATCACCGATTTCAAAAACGAGCAGAAAAATTCCCGATTTTCCAATTCAAGTTTTGTTGCGTTTTATTTTCCTTACGAAACTGGCAACACTACTTGCAGTAATGATCAATTTCCCGCCATTCAATTCTATCTCATTTCCAATCTACTATTAATGTGCACCACAGAACGTGAATTCAAAAAAATCTGATTACAGTCATTTTTTTTCAAACTTTTAAGTTGTAATAACGATTTTTTTTAAAAAAATTAGTAAATTACAAAATCCTGACCAATAGAAAATTCATGTTTCTACGACACATTCCATGCCGTTCCACACCAATACCATATAAATCAATTAAATTACTCGTGAAAACATTTATAAAAATAGATAGCGCATTGAAGTACCAACAAATATCGAATTTAAAGAGAACGAGGTATTTATCAGCAGTTAAATCACACAAATCGCTGTTTAAACAATTTATTACAGGGAAAAAAACCCTCCATTTTTGTTATTAACATAACAAATTAAACAGAGGAAAAATACTCGATTTCGAAGCAGGTCTTGATAAAAAAAAAAAAACCAGCTAATAAAAATTCACCCGAAAAAAATGAAGCGCTATGTCCATTTTTTTAATAACTGTAACAGTTTTTTTTTTATGTTCGGTAATAAATTTCCTCTGCAAGCGGGCGGCTGATTCAACATCGCACGTGCCTCGCCTGATGTCGACCTTGAGCAAGGTCGGCGCGAATCCTTTGAGTACCTGGAACACGAACAAATGGCGCGCCTTTCGATTTTCTCCCAATGATGAAATTCGTCGTGCAGTTTCCGAAATAAAAACTCCTCCTTTAAACCAACAAGTCTCCAACAACCACCATCTAAATATTGAACATGGTTTCACCAAATTATATTAAAAAGTAGCGCTTGATCAAATAGGTAAGTAGTAACAATTTTTAAAAAGAAAAAAAAACAACGCCGGCGTCTGAACAATATATTTTAGGGTATTCTTTTTCAATAATAGTAAACCCTGCATTTAACGGACAAATTGGAGAGCAAGGGTATCCAAAAAAAAAAAATAATAATAATAAAGAAAAGTGATTTGATTGAAAGTGTAATGATCAATATTTAAAATAGCATATCATTGACATTGTCCAGTATAAATGTAAAATTTTTAAAATACATACCATATTTAGTAACAAAAACCCCTTACAAATCATATCAGAAGAGTGGAAAAAGGCTCAAAAACATTAATTAAATTCTATCCATTAAGTTCGAAGACCTTTGAATCAAAGTCCAATAAATTGGAATTTATTGCATCAAAGTTTAAATAATTTTAAAGTAAATAAACTCAGTCGTTAAAAATGTACGCAAAATTTTATTGAAGCAACTGATCATAATCACAGTAACGCGGCGGAAAATATTGCAAGGAAAAAAAAAATGCCTTGAAGGTTCATCAGTTTCCATGGTGCTTCCGTTGCCTTAGCAACTACAGATGTATATTAAATTTTAATTAAAACTGTTTAAGTCTTCGTCGAAAACTATCAGAATGTTATGAATTGCATGTTAGAATAAAACAGAAAGAAATTTTCGAAAATTTTGCATTAAAAGAAAAATTATGAAATTTCAAATAATCAGTAGATTAAGAAAAGTGTGACGAAAATGATGAAGTTGACAACGCAGGTTTTAATCACAGCCTAAATATCCTTCTGTGTATATTAATGTATACCTCTCGAAAAGAACGAAATTAATATACAATAAACTAAATATGATAGACTGTTCCAAGCATCAATAATTACTTTAAAGAAGTAAAAACTGAAAAAAAATTGTTAATTCCAAGAATTGAATAAAATTTATTTAAACAAAGAGTAGAAAAAAAATCCTTTCACATATTAATAGTTTTTATTTTCTCTATTATTTCATGAATTCATCATAAAAGAATTTTTAAAAAAAGGTAGTGTTAACGAAAGAGTTACGATTTCTCCTTTCCAGGAAGAAACAACGTCGACTTTTCCAGTCAACCTATAACTCTTCTTTTACAAGCAGAATTTTAAAAAAAATCGCCAGACGGATGTGTATATACGATACCCCAGAACACAAACTACACCTCTCCTAGCTGATTAACATACACAAGTATGCATCACGGTATGACTCATCGAAAATATTTTCAACAACAATCGAGGTGGCTCACCTACCATTCCACATAAAGCTAGACAGATAATACGAGAATCTCCCCTCCTCCCCACAGTTAGATCACCCCAAACCACAGGGGTCACGCTTGTGTGTGTCATCGAAAATGCTCAGCTGAGGTTGTCTCGCCTTTCATAGAACAGACGTTCAAAAATGACGAGGTGAAACGTTTTCTAAACAAAAATTGACATGTTCAAAGCAGGGGGAAATAGCAACAAACGAAAGGTTGATTTAATCCAGAGCATTTTCGATAGAATTTGTACCTGTCCTTGAAATACTTGATAAAAATAGCATGAAGCTGTTTATCAACCGATTTGAATTCTATTGACGGCATTTTTTGAATACATCTGGCAGATGCATATTTGAAAGTTCTTTCCACAAAAATCTTAGAACAGCATTTCTTAATTCCGAAGAATACGTATGAAAATCATCAAGTTATTCGGAAGACTTTTGGTACTAAACAAATAACTTTTCAAACAGTGAAATTACTGAATTTAAAAATCTTATTTTTTCCTCTAGATTCTAGATTTTTTTTTTTTTATCTATTTTCTTCTACTCTTAAAATGTAACTAAATAAAACAATGCAGAAATACCTAAAAATATCGTATAGTTAAAACTTCTCCAAACTCGAGGTCATTTGGTTTCTTTTGAATAATTGTTTTATTGAATAGTTAAAATTGTTTTATTGAACAGCTTTTCAGTTGAATTTATTTACAATCGTTCCAATATTCGCGTTCAAAAGCTAACGTATTTCATTTTCTCTTTCTAAATTTTGTTCGTCTTTTAGAGAGAATTGGGAAGAAAATTTGAAACAAATGTCTTTTTTGGGGGGTGGAATTTAAATAACCAAACAACAAATTGTATTAATGAACCAAAAAAGTTAGAGAAAAAGTTACCAGTGTTTTTAATTACTGGAATACGAATTTAAAAACAGCAATTGATGATATAAACTCAGATATGGCAAGTACGTTTTTTAAATTCCTAGGACAAATGTTTAAATTCATACCAGGATTTAATAAAGAATACATCAGATAGATACAATCGGCATATGGTTTGTCCTATTAAAAATTAATGATCGAA
The DNA here is from genome assembly GCA_013235015.1 of Araneus ventricosus. Lineage (NCBI taxonomy): Eukaryota > Metazoa > Arthropoda > Arachnida > Araneae > Araneidae > Araneus > Araneus ventricosus. The sequence goes on along the minus strand of BGPR01024726.1, from coordinate 18,519 downwards.
AATGCTTTTTTTCTCTTCATGAAGACTTGCTTCTATTCAATTCCAATTTTAAACTTGATGTATTAATTAAATTTGCAAATCTTGTGTATACGACATGACACAATTGCAACAAAATGACCTCAAAACACAGGGATGAGTCGTAACAGAAGAAACTACTGCATATGAATAGCGCCAGGTGCAAACAGATTTGTTACCGGTTCAGTTAGCGATAACATTTTAAAGAGAAAGGACTGATTGAATTTATTAAGGTTTGTTCATGTTTCAGACCTAGATTTCGAATCGGCTTCAGAGTTTCAGGAAATAATTTATCAAAGTTTTGAAAACTGCTCTAAATAAGTACACAGACTGGAGAAATGAAATCTGATTTATGTAGTTGAAAAAAAACAGGATTTTTTTTTTTAAAGTAAAGAAAAGTAAACGTTCTAAAGTTAATAGAAAAATATTACATTGCCCTGTAGTATTTACGAAAAGGGAAGAAAATGCAGTTACTATAATAAATAAATGATTTTCTAAGTTTCTAAAAAAATAATTCCTTATTCAGGGCTTTTTTATATATAAAGCAATTATGATTAAAAATATGTAACTTACTATTCTATACTGAGATAATCTAAAAACATATTCCTATATATGGCATCATTTATTGCAATTAATAAACAAATTTTGAGCTGAATCAATATTTTCCAATAGAATCTTAGCTTGTTTCATAACCTTTATATATATATATATTATATATACCAATAACGATACGAGTCCTACTTCAAAATCAACTTCCAATCAATTTCCAGCAGAACAAACAGTTTTAAATGAATTCCAAATTAATTTCTAATGATTTTGTTTCCATTCAGAACTGTCTTAGGATTTTTTTCCCCCCCATGTTTCTTCCTGTTTATTTAATTAAAAGCCAATGATCCCAGCAATAAATATAAAGACAAATTAAACATCATATGCTCCGTATCCTATGTTACAGCATACAACCTCATAAAGCAGCATGTAAATTTATTAGACAAAAGTATTCTATTTTCAAAACCTGAAGTTTAATTATTATAGATAGGAGATTGTCTAAATCCTTTCTAAAAATTTAGTTTCACAATAAATTGAAATAAGAAATTTAGGAATTAAAAAAAAAAAAAAACACTATCAAAAAATATTTATTTACACCTTCATAAGTAAATACAGAAATGATATCAATTACCAATTTTAAAGCAAAATAATTTTTAAAAAGTTTTTACACCTACAAATTAAGTAAACTTCTTGCTTCACACTTAGAATACAGGCTTATCCAAACAGAAAATTATTTTAAACTCGTAAAAAACATAATAAATAAATTTTTAATTGGCTATCTTAAGCCTAGATAATGTAATTATAAACATTTAATATCACAATATTCAAGTTCCAAACAGCTATAATAAAAAAATTTCAATAAGGTATGAAATTTAAAATTCATTTAAATCATACTAATGGAAATGAATGCAAATAAAAACCTTATCTTTAACACAGTTTAATAAAAGTTTAAACGAGCATTTTAGGATTATAAGATAAATAATAAATCGCACATGAAGAATCTACCCAACAACTCTGGAAAAATTGTTCCGACATTCTTATACAGTACAAACAAGATGTCTTGGAAAAATTTAAAAAATCGGTTAATAAAAATCAATAAATGAAATACACCAATAAATTTTGCTAAAAAATGCTAATACTTTTCAAAAAGTCCAATTTTCAAACTAAGCAAAACAAAGCTTATAAATTGCACTAAAGACTGCAATAATGTTTATTCCATATCCATATTTGTATCTAAGGATTAAATTTCTGTTATTCAATTTAATTTAACAAGTTTTCAAATAAAACTAATTTATAATGAATCTGCAGAAAATATTTTTAAAAGTAGTACCATATTACAAAACCATACAAAAAGAATTATTTAGTATTCCGACATCAAATATTTAGAATAATAGAAGGGGACAGACAATTTATTTTTAAATACATCTACAAAAAAAGGCATATGAAATTTCAATTTCCACCAATTTTGATCTTCTATTAAAAATCTGTTCTTCAGATATCTTTTGAACTAAATAAATCACAATAAATTTTAATAAAATAGTTGCTTCATATTATATATCATCTTTTTCTGCTTTGAATGAAATGAAAACATAAAATTTGTGGTGGGTTAAGAATCTACACAGACAAAAATCTGTTTCCTCCAGATTTTTGATATTTAATAGCAAATGTCAAAAGAAAGAGATTTTGCTACTTACTGGATCGAATACTAATGTCCTAAATTATTCTATGCAGCAACCAATTTGAAAAAGTAATTATAATCATGGTTTTTCAACGAAATTTTTAACACTCAATTCATTGATATTTTTTTAATAGTCTTGCTGCCAATTTAGAAAGGTTCCGTGGTCTTTCAGAAAACGAATCCCAACATTTTATTTCAAAGATATTTTGAAGAATGAACATCAATATTTTGAAATGAATCTAAGAAACATTTTCATATGACTAATAACATAATGCCAAACTTATCAAGGTAAAATTTTAAATCTAATAAATCAAACAATTTTATTGAGAGTAAAAACATCGATAAATTATGCTCAGTTGAAATTCCAACAGCATATTACAGTTCAAAAAGGCTAATTCGAAAAAAAAAGGCCTCAATTCACAAAAGTAGCAAATAAAGTGACTTTGCAACAGAACCCATTCACCCTGCTTAACCCATCAATGACTAACGTCCCATTATAGGGATGCTTCTAAAAATTAGGGATGTAATGAAAATTCAGCAACTATTCAGTATTTGGCCAAATATATTCAGGATAATAATTTTTTTAAATGCACATTTAACAAAGAATATTGCAGAATTGCATATCAATTGTATAAGTATATTTAATAAAGTTACATGTAATTTATCATTGCAAAGCCTGAAATTATGATGCAAGAACAATAATTTTTCATCATTTTTAGGAGGAAGTCTGTTCCGTTTGGTTTCAAACACATGGAATACCAACTAGGGATGTAACGAATATTTAGTATTAGGTCTATTTGACCCTTCCCTGAATATTTGGTCTAGCTGAATGCTACAGATATTCGGCGGAATAAATTCATGATATAAAGTGTTTTGAACAAAATGTTCTTTTAAATATATTTAATAAAGATAATATTGCAGAATTGCAATCCAGTACATTTATTATAAAAAAAATCTAATATTTAACCAATTTTCAGCTGCATTGTAAATAAGGTGTATTTAATAATGTTGCATATCATTTATAGAAGTCTGTTCCATATGATTTCATATATATTACCAGCACCAGAAAATAAATGGTCACTAGTATATAATGCTCGCAGGTGCTGAGACATTTTCTTGCTAAATTTGCAAACATTGGAAGTTTTTCTGCACTTTTTGCCACCAATTAGGTGGCCACTCCATCTTACCTATTAGAAGTTCTTTACCAAAATAAGAATTAGCTTCTAGTAATTTTAATTTATTCATTCAATTTTCTCCCGCGAACTGTAATTGTCATGTTCTGCAATGATGGCTCTTTTATTTCTTTGAAGAAATCCCAAAATGATGCAGGGTTTTCATTTCTTATTATTGGAATTAAGGAATTTAAAATAATACAAATATACATAAAAGCATTCAATTTTTTTTAAATATACAAATAATAAATCAATCTTATTTAATCTGCGAGGACGTGCAGTCCTTACGTTTACTCGAGGATGTGCATCGGGCTTTGTAGGCCCGAGTTTTCTTTCTTTTTTTAACAAAACCCACAGACAATTACATTTTACATTTACTTTAATAGGAAACATTTGTTGCACTAGTGTACAGAATATAAAAAAATTTTTTTAAATAATTTTCAGATAAATCTCATCTAGAAAGGGCATTAAAATGAAGATCGATGAATGCTTGTACTTCCAAGGTATTTATGAAAAGATTGGCTTTCCCGTTCAAAATTCGTCTGGATATAAGTATTAATGCATTTCTGTTTCATCGATAAGTATGTCCAAGAATTTTGAACCAATGATACTTTTGCTTCACCAAAATTTGAGAAGTTTTACGACATTTTTGTGTGTTAAAGTTCTCGTATTTTCGTAAGGGTCTTTTTTACATCATTTGTTGATTCCAGCTATTTTACCATTTACTACACCCTTTTTAACTCCAAACTTCTAGCCGATTCATTATCCAATTCCTTATCAGAATTTGACTTATGATCTCCAACTAGTTCAAAATCACCAATTTCTTTATTTTCTTCTTTAATTGATTCTTAATTAGTTGATATTTAGGATAAAGCTTTGCCAATCTTTCCATTTCATACCTATAGTTCGAATAGCAATAAATTGTTGCTACCTATCTATTCTCTTTAGCAATCCTACACAGATACACGAGAGCGTACATCAGGTTTTGGAGGCACGACTGTCTGTTTTCTGATTTAACAATGGGGAAATTCTTAAAATACTTCTGGTCAGCAAGTAAATGACCTTGAATGTAGCTACTGTGAATTTGGTAGTTTTTTTTGTTCGGGGTTAATTTTCTGTAATAAATTCTTGCAGCCTCCAAGCCCGGTGCGAGCCCTCCTGAGTTAATTAAAATATTTTAATTTTAAAAAATTTACAATCAAAAGTGAAATGTTTTTAAAAATTTGGTTATTCGGCCTAAAAGTTGGCCAAATCACTATTCGTTACATCCTTACTAAAAATGCATTGTAAGCCCATAGGAATTATTTTTTCCAAGATAAATTTTACAAAAAAAAAAAGTATTTTTAAGTATTTGTTTCTTCTATAGTCAATCAATGGCAGCACATATCAAGTCATACTCAAAAATAGTTTTTTTGCAATGTCTAGAGAAGGATAAGTTTGGTCAATTATTTATCAATTAATTTATTTACATTTAACAAATACATCAGTAAATACAATTTTAAGAATTTGTCCAAGTTTGGAATTTCACATAAATTTAGATTTCAGTAGTTTTTTCTGCATACAATTTGCATTAAATTCCTAAATAGGATGGCTAGGCTTCGGAGAGCACTAAAACAAATTTTTCAGGCAGGAGTTTTAGCAATTTTTTAGTTTGTTTCACAACATGCAATATTAGTACACAAAATATTATTGAAAAAATGCAAGTTGGACATTAATGGGTTAATGTACACATTGAAAACATCCTAAAAGACATAACTCTCAGTCAATTCAAAAACAAGTATTAAATTATAGATGTGTTTAAAATTCACATAAACCTGAAAAGACAAATCCCCCTTCAGTGAATCATTGGTTGACATAAATTGGCAACATTTTCTGTTATTTCACCAATATTAAAATACAATGATTATGATTTCGCATTTAAATATGGCTAGAATACTTAGTTCAGTTGCAAACATAGAGGAAAAATTATAATAAGAAGATCTAAATTTCTGCAGTTTTGTATTTTTAGGATTTTACATAAAACTGCAAACCTACAGACATTATGATAGTTCATAAACAGTATCAGATTTTTCTATTTTTTCCCCACACTTATCATCAGTGGCTTAGTGAGGGTAAATGGCACCTATGGCATATTATTTTTTTCCCCTTTATCATATTTAACTTTAACCCATTAATGCTCAGTGTCCTATTTAGAGGACAGTTACATTTCACTTCCGTGGCTAAACTGGACATGTTCATCACTTCTTTTTTACTTTTATATAAGCCAGTATGTATTCCCAAACAATTTTCAATGGCATATACTACCAGTTAGTCAGATTTTGAAGTCAAAGTGACATTTTGTAATTTTTGGTTTTTTTTTCCTTTGGTAATGCAAAGAATTGGAAAATAATCTTTATTTTTTTTTCTTATATTTTAATATATTTTAGACCTTTCAATATAATCTATAAAAGAAGTTTTTTAAATGATTTTCTACCAATTTTTTGATAATTTTTCCAAAAACAAAATGGAATTTAATTTTACTTCACAGTTATCTTACACATGTTTTTAACATAATCTTTAAAAAAATTACTAAAATCTATTCTTTAATTTAAGCTGAACATTCATGCATTAAGAAGTGGTATTAGCAATTGAATGTTTTGGGAGGAAGGATGGATCCCCCAAGACTGCAGGAGCCCAGGTCATCTATCAGAAATTCAAATATTTTTTCAAAAAATATAAATAGCAAACGAGAGAAATAAAAAAAAAACTGCAGATTTAATCTATGTATAATCAAAAACTAATTGAAACAAAAAAAATTCGACACATCTCCTACAAAAATAATAAAACTTTACTTTTGCATTGACAAATTGCTTATTTCTATTAAAATATCAAGAAAGCTTTATTTAAAAAATTATGCCTATTAAATATTCGGCATTTAGTACCAAATCGGTATCTCTCAGCTCAGCCAGTTGAATAATCCATCGTAAAAATGCTTAGGCAAATAGCATATAGCTCAACAAAAAGGCATTCATTGCCCATTCCCTGGTTAAATCAAATTCTTTAGGGCGAGGTTTTAACCTATCTTTTAACCCTTTGAACGGCAAAAATATTTCAGCTGAATGCTTTGAAAACGGCCTCTCTGCAGCTAAATGGCGAACGCAAACGTTTTGGAGCCGGTTTTCGGGTAATAAACAGAGAGCAACTTTCTACGCCGGAGCCGGTTTTAGAATAGTCATCAGAGAGCGACTTTCTACGTTTCAGCCGGTTGAAGGGTTAAATGATGGCCTTTTACATGAACACCATTAGCTTTTCCAACACTGATATTTTTTAACTGCTAGCACATATGCGAGCAATGTTGCTTCTATAAATAACACTTACACTTTAAATGAAAGGTGAAATCATTATTTGTTTTAGGGATGCAATGAATATTTGGCAATTATTCGGTATTAGGCCCTTTTGCCGAATATTAAGTAGATATTCAGCTGAATATTTTCAAGATATTTTTAAATATGCTATTAAATAATAAAACATAGAATATTCAAGCATGAGATTGCAAAAAAATGAAAAAAGAGGAAAGGCGCATGAAATAGAAAAATGGTAAATTATTTAATAAAACACGTGAACAAGACAATGATGAAAACTGGAAGCGGAAAACCACACATCTGCAGAAGAATCACATGCCCAACTATTGTAAATTATTTTTCAGTGCATTTTTTTATCCAAAACTCTCCTAACATTTACTCAATTCTAAGTTACATAGTACATAAATGTATTTCATAACTTTGCATGTTATTTATCATTGTAAAGCCTGCAATTATGATGCAAAAACAGTGATTTTTGGCCCTCTTGCCAAATACTAAACTGATATTTGGCTAAATAAATTCAGGATAATAATTTTTTTACATCCATTTAACAAAGAATATTGCAGAATTTTATTTCAGTACATTTATTATAAAAAAAAAACTCCTAACATTTACTTAATTTTAAGTTGCATAGTTTGTAAGTGTATTCAACATTGTAACAAGTCATTTATCGTTGCAAAGCCTGAAATTATGATGCAAGGGCAATAATTTTTGGCCCTTTTGCCGAATATTAAACGGATATTCAGGCAAATAAATTCAGGATATTATTTTTTTAAATACATATTTAACAAAGAATATTGCAGACTTACATATCAGTACATTTATTAACAAAAAAATCTGACATTTATTCAATTTTAAGGGGGGAATGTTAAATAGTAACTTTTAAAGAAAAGGAGAAATGTTTTACTGGGTAGTAAGTAGAAGTGAAGAAGAATATATTTTATAGGAAATTACTTAACATTCTGACTTGAAGTATTGTTATAGTTAAGTGAAAAATAAAAAGGGCACCAAGCAAGTTTTTTATTTTAGGTTTTAATCAATTTTCTAAAAAAAAATTTTTTTAATATAATCTAATGTATCTATAGATAAATATATACTATTACAATTTATTTAGATTTGTAAAAGCCACATCGTCTTATTGTTGGAATTAAAGTGTTAAAAATACTACAAAAAATATATCAAGGTGTTAATATTTAACAAAATCAATAAAAAATAATAAAAAGATCAATTTTATAATCTCTAATTTTTTTCATTTAAAATTTGAGGAAAATTTTATTTATCATAAAAAAAAAAAAGTGAAATGTTTTTTAAAAGTAGATATTCAGCATTTGGCCAAATCCCTATTTGTTACATCCCCAATTTGTTTTTACTATACTTTTAAAAAGTGAAGAACATGCTTATTGACCATTTAAAATAACATTTCAATTCTTTTGAAGCCCATTTGTTATTTAATAATTATTTATAATACGACAGGAATTTATATGCAAGTAACTTCGAAGGAAAATTGGAAATGAAACTATCATGGTTTTGTTTTTATAAAGAATATAATTTACATTATAACAATATCTGTATAGTTATATTTAGATAGTATTATTAGTTTATATAATTAATATTTATAGGCCTCATGAAACTTGAAGTTTCAAAAGCAATTCCCCAAATTGTACTTCACCCATATGCCAGTAAATTAACTGTTTTACAAGTGAAATTCTCCGGTCACCAATAAACAAAACAGCCTAGTCTCTCAGGACAAAATGTGAACATTCAATGTGTATTCTTGATATCTCCAGCTCTATCTACTTATGTGAGCAGCTGCACTGTAACATGGATTTCATTAAATGTAAAGTTCAGAGTCAATTCATCAACACAAACTTAGAATTGTACCTTAGATTCAAAATGTCTAGTTTAAAATCAGAGAAGCAGAAACTTCTCAGAAAATGATACCTCGCTACTCAGACTGATTAAAATTATCCGGAGAAATTTTTAGGACTATTTTTCTGATTTTATTGAAAATGTAATTAACATTGTTATAATTTATATGTGAATTTTTTTATTTGCAAATATTAATTTAGGGCTCTCAACTGATTAGGAAACAGTTGTGAGGGACATGATAAGGTGTTAAATCTCAAAAGTTCATCAATCTTTAAATCATGACATTTTAAATAAATTAAGCAAGGGCACTTTGTCACTTTAAAACACATCATGAATGTCAAAGGAGACTTCAAAAGGAAACAAACAATAGTCTTTAAGATAGATGTACATTAAACAAAAATATTCAACAAGAATTTTAACTTGCCTTACTGTTATAAGAAGAAATGATTTCTAGAGGAAACAACTTTGATGACAAAAAATAACACTTCATAATAAAAGTAAAAACATTTTAATAAATCACCAAAAACCAGAAAACTTCAGGTTCTCTAGGTTTCTATTTCAATGTACAGTTATCCAGTTAGCATACAATAAAAAATATTCACATTTTAATCATGAATTCATCAGTCATATAAACATATATGTAACAGTTTCGCAGCTTTTACAGTTCACTTACTTCTCCATGTTTTGAAAATGTATATGACTAAAATTTTATATGTTTATAACCATTAATTTTTTCTCTAACAAAATTGTAAATAAAAATACTTCACTTCTAACCACCTAGTATACAATATGCATCCACAGTTTATATAAATATGAAAAAGTATTCAGGTAGATAAAAGTTGCACATCTCTCACCATACAACTTATACAAACTTGTCATGTTTGAAGAGATCAATGATGCAACTTATATAAATATCTGATTGGAACTAGGGATGTAACGAATAGTGATTTGGCCAAATTCGAGGCCGAATATCCACTTTTAAAAACATTTCTCAAATTTTAAACAAAAAAATTAACGAATAATAAAATTCTTTACTTATTACTGAAACATTTAAATAAGTGTTAATATCTTGATACATTTCAAAAAATATCTTAATTCTGATAATAAGCTTCACAGAACCAAGAGTTATCATTGCAGAATATGACAAACACAGAAGAGGGTTCATACTGTATATATGATAGTAAAATTCAGGAGTTTCTAAGGATTTTTTCAGGAGTACAGAAAATTCAGGAGATAACGTGAAAAAAAAATCAATTGTAGGGGAGAAGGGGGTAGTGTGGACAATTTTTATAAAATTGGGAGAAAAGTATACTAAATATCAATTCTCCCATCTTTCCCGATTGCGGCGACTCAGAACATGCGCGGTAGACTGTTCGGTCAGAAGCAAGAATTCCGGATTCCAGCAACTTTCTATCAATAAGGAAAAACGGAAACGTTATATTTTTATGTTTTATCATAGCATCTGCTCTTCGATTGTAATTTTTCAGGAGACAAAAAGAAATATCAGAATAAAAAACACAATTTTCAGGGCCCTTAGAAAAAAAAAAAAAATTCAGGAGTTTTTCAGGAGGAGTACGAACCCTGACAGAAGAAAATTAGGTGGATAAACTAAAATTATTAGAAGTAAATTGCTATTTTACTAAAGAACTTGCTGGGATGGAGTGTCACTTAATTGGTGGAAAAAAATGTGGAAAATTGTCCAAGATTTACTGATTAATCAAGAAAATATATTTCAGCTCCTGCAAGCAAAATATATAGTGAACATTATTTTCTGTATCTGATAATATATAAGAGATCAAACAGAACATATTTTTTCCTGAAAATGCTGGTAATATATTGTTCTTGCATCATAATTTCATGCTTTGATATGATAAATGATACGTAACATTATTAAATACACCAAATTTACTTAAAATTGAGAATATATTAAGAGACTTTTTGATAATAAATGTACTAAAATGTAATTCAGCACAATAACCTTTGTTAAATATATATAAAAGAACATATTTTTTCTAAATTACATATTATAATTCTAAAATTATTCGGCCAAATATCCGTTTAGTATTCAGCAGGCCGAATACCGAAGTCGTTACATCCCTAATTGGAACACAGATCAGCTTTTAAACAAATGAACCGGGAAAGCTCATAGCTTAATAATAACAACGACAGCAACAATAAATGATAAATGTAATCTCTAAAAAAGAAATAAAAAGCTTTTGATATGCAGAAACTGCTCTCGACAGTTGCATCGAACTTGCTATTGAATTCGCTACTAACTGTCAGAACAAAGAATTTTGAAATTTATGCTCATTTCTTACCACAGATGCATGTTATAATCTATTCTTCTTTAATAAGTTTCAGAAAAATATCATTCAGAATGACTTGCTTAACAAAACCAACTTCATGCCATTTGTGGTTCTCGTGATACACAAACTGTACGATTCTGCTTTGAATAGGTTACAGAACTTTGCATTTAATGTTCTGGCTAATTTCTTAACTAATTTGTGTGTTATCATAGTTCTATATTGGCACTTTTCAATTACTTGGACAGCAGCTGTTACCAAACATAGATGCTAGTGTGAAATATTACTTTTCAGTGAGCCAAGCAGTTACATTGTGCACAAAAGCACCAATCAAGTAAAACTTCAATGACATGTGCGACAAAGCATAAAAACTTGTACATTTTGCTTCTAAAGGATCATGTATTTTGTGAATATTTTATTTACTGCACCACATATTTCTGATAGCACACAGAAAAACTCTTAACATACTACAAACTGTCTGTTTGTTGCATTAAAATAGATTAGGTAAAGTTATGCAATACAATATTTTAATTAACATTAATTCGTCTAATAAAACATTTTGATTAGGTATTCTATAAGACAGATCACAAACAATATTTATAATTAAAAATGAACAGAATGCTCCTTTAAACTAATGATATAATCATATTCATTAATGTTAGAAAACCTCCTATATTTAAATAATGCAAAGAAGTATAAATTGATAATTTAAACAAGTAGGTAATATAAAAGTCTTCTTTTAAACACAAGTCTGAGAAAAATTTAAACATAGAATATGAAGTACAACATATGTGGTTAAACAAACCATCCATTTCAGAAGATATCTAGACCATGTATGTGTCTGTTAACATCACCAAGATATCGCACCTCCAACTGTTATATTACTGAAGCACAATCAATTTTCAGCTATTAAAGTTTGCTTATTCCAATACTGATAAAATAGGCTTGAACAATATAAATTTCTTAACAAAATAGCATTATACTAGCAAAAAGATCTGTGCATGCACATACCTAGATGTTAGTGAAATGTCATATCTGCAATGCAGAATGCATTGCATTCGCATATATTTCATATTACCAAATTCAAAATCTGTTCTTGGTTTTAACTCTGCGCTTTTAATGTGATCGACCTTAATAGAAACATTTAATTTTAGAACAATCATTTAACGATCCAGCACAAACTTTTTTTAATATTTATGATGTTTCATAACATAAAATGCATATATTTTACAAGGCTTTCAGATGTCTAACTTCTTTAACGTTAATCATAGGCTCAATACTCAAGTACATTTATGCCAGTCCATACATACACTGATCAGAATTTTCAGATATTAACTTCTTAAAACCTAAATTGAGACTCAAAACTCAAGCATTTCCTTCACGCAGTTATACCAGTTCATGCACCAATCAAGCGACCCATTTCAAGGACTGGAAATCAAAAACTTCACTTTCACATAACAAACGATATATTTTATTGGTTAACTTACTTCTGATACTAGTTTGCACCAGGAAGGATGTAGTATTGCACTTGAGTTGCGTTTTACTGTCCTCGTGGGTTTTGACAAGCAATGTGTTTTCTTTTCTGCACAGTCTGCTGCTGTCTTCGCTCCCACAGTCCACTTGGTCATCGAACACCTTCTCCCACAGGTAACGCCCCCCTGGCAAGGGACGCTCCGCTATGAAATCGAAATTCCATGCCTCCGATGACCGCTCAGCGATCTCGGACATGTGACGGGAGAGCACCTCATCCACGCTGGGTTCACCACCACTGCCGGCTCCGAACAGGTTGCGCCTCACATTCTGTGCGGCCATCGGTTCGAGTCCTAACACACGACACATCTTGTTCACTGTCGTGATATCTGGATGATAAACAGTCTGCATTTGTCTGGTCATCATAGTCCTGCACATAGACACCGCAAGTCGAAAGAAAAAATTAGGAAAGACGATGAAATCCAACCGGGTGATGAAGACACCTGTGAAATTGCTGTTGACGAATTTCAGGCTTTAGAAAAATTGCCGCGGAAAATCAAAATGTACCAATAACAACCTCGACCTTCGAAATTTTACTATCACCGCTGGCCCACGCTTTTTAATACACAGCACGATGCGAGATGTAATACTGCTTCCCAAAAATCCGCGCGTTTAGTTCACTACTACTACTCAGTGGATGATGACGGACGGTGACGCAACTTGTTATCTTCAATCGAGTAGTAAAATGGCAAAGCCCGCCATTTCACACCTGACCAATAAGAAGTCTGGAATCGTTGTCAACAAGGTTGCGATTGGTGGGAGGGAAACTTTGGCGGGAAAATGTTACGAGAAGTTTTCGCGCCCAATTGCACCAAGGACGGGGGGAAAGAAGAGACAGGAGAAAACACGCTTGCTACACTTCCTAGTAAAACTGAGCAATGGATGCCATATTTGGCGAGATTTCCGTTTTTCGCCAGCGATATGAGCTTATAAAATTCAGGGAATGCAATTTTACATGGAGGAAGAAAAAAAGTCATTACATAATAACCTAATTATTCTTCGAAACAATTCAGGCTGAGAAGAAAAAATTTCATTCTTCCATTGCACTTGGCATATTCCAAGAAAAATGCTCATTATAATTAATTTATAAGATATTATTTGTATGAGCAACCAAACTTTTTCAAGAAGAAAACCATTTTTGGCGATCCCCAAAAAATTGTAATGCGTTTATGAATTAAAAATTTGTTAACCTTGGAAATCGCTATTAAACAATGATTTATTTAATAAAGTAGAATCAAACTTAATAAAGATATTAAGTATTTTAATTTTAACTATAAAAGTGAGAGAATTTAAATATTTCTATAAAATTACACTCGTATGTGTGCCCAGGCTAAATCAGAATATGGATTCCATGGATGATGTTTTCATAGAAACAAAATTATAAGTTTCTTCCTCTTTTTCTGTCACCTCCTTCCTCCCTTCAACTAACCATCTATAACAGGATTTCTTAAGTTTTGTGTTCCGACCCCAATTCGACAGTGGCGTAGCGACCAGGGTATAGATACCCCGGGCGCCATGGAGTTCAAATATTAATTTTTAAAGCAAAATACGATAAGATAAAAATAATACAACACCCTGGCACCTTTTACCCTTGCTAATCCACTAATGACGCCTGGGATTTTTAAAAATATCATATTTTCCGGACGTCACTTGCTCTCGCCCGGCACTGGCCATGGTACTGTCCTACCCCCACGAGAAAAACCAGACCATGCTTATGGCGGTCGTTATGGAAACGGGATATTCCACTGCATTTTGGGGGTAATGGAAAGGGCTTTATTTCATTTGACGCATTTGCTTTGTGCTTTTTGAATTTTAAAATTCAATCTAGGAATTTTTTTTATGTAATGTTTTGTGTTTGTTCTGGGTTTTTCTCTACGTTTACGGCTGTAGTATCTTTTCTAATGATCGTTGAAAAACAATCAATGCACCATCGGATAGAACAAACAATTTTCGTTCTGATGAAGTTCGTTTTGAGCTTCAAACGCAATTTATTGAATTTTGATAAATTTTTAAAAAACGGTCAGTTTTGCCATCGAAATTTTATTTTTGTTTTTAAATTTGCTGCATTCGACATTCTAATAACACTATTATTTTCAATTTTTTCAGCTTATAACTGGAACGGTTCTGTCGTATTTAAAACAAGAACGGATAAAATAGCTTTTTCCGGTTTTTTTTTTATTATTATTATTAATTTTTTCCTGGTCAGTTGAAAGATATTTTTCTCTAGCGAGCATTCGCCCGCGGAATTTTCTTCGAACCCTTCCCAACATGCATTGTTGCAATTTCATCGACTGATGGTGCAGAGCGCAGGATACGTCATAACCTTCAACTGAATGACTTTGATTATTATTTTCGACAGTGTCTTAACGTGTTTATATATCGCATATTTTGCTTGCTGTATAATAATCATTTTCACGTTGCAATTTTTTTAATAATATTTCGGATTAACGTACTCTGTATTGTTTTTCTACACTTGAAATGTCATTATCGCGAAGGAAAAATAAGCGGAAAAATCAATAATGTGTATGTTTTGTTTTGTTTTCAGAACTTTTTTATGTCTTTGTGGGGGTTTTTTTTTTTTTTTTTTTTCACATTTTGTTGAAGTCCTGATTCCACGGACGACGCCGTGCCCGTACTGCTAGTTATATATAAAAATAAGTATAAGGAAGACAGACAAATTATTAAAAATTCATTTTGAAAATCGATCGATTAAAAACATTATGTGTTTCATTAAAATTTCTTTTCTAGTAGTTAGTTTTATTAATTTATTGTTGGCATTCAAATCCAGTTGAAAAATGGCGAAAATAGTAATGATGCAAGTATTAATCGCTGCGCAGTGTAGGGTTCAAAAGAAAGATCACAGAAACGATAAAAAGCAATCGGTCATCAAAAGCACCGCTACTGACGAAATTTGACAAAACTGTTCGGTAGCTGTGATATTAAAACTGATACAAACTGCAGTATAGGAACTGCAGCGTATTAAAATCTCTGGCAACCCTAAAATTCCAGATAGAAAAGTCCGCCTGATAAAACTGCGGGAGGGTGTGTTCAATCAAAATTGAGAAAAATATTGGCATTCCTTACGTCACGCGAAAATTCAAGGTCAGCTGTCATAGCAACGTGCTGAAATAAATAATAATAAATAAATATCCACTATTCCAGAGATGGGGAACCTGCGGCCTTACCAGTTATTTACAATTTGCATTGAAATAATATCAGTGGCGAATCCAGGTTTTGGGTCGGGGGGGGGGGGGGGGACATAAAAATTTTGCATCCCCGTGACGAAACGAATGTCAAACCATATGGCTTATGTAAACCAAAACACTTTACAGACTTGACTCACCTGACAATACGAATCATGAAAAACAATACAATACTTTCGATAATTTAATAAAAAATACAATGAAATAACTAGCCAAAAAATGTCTTCGACCGCGTCAACGCTACAAGTGGAATGACTAAGTAGGAAAATTTTCGAGCCTGTCAAGCCAGAAAGCAATGTTGCCACGATTTTATTATGTTCTTTAAATGAAAATTAAAAACAAACAGTTATAGTGATTTTAAATAAAATCAAGAATTTTGGTTTAGCTCTGGGGGGGGAGTGAGGCTGCAGCCCGATAGCCCCCAGGGATTCGCCACTGGGCTATATAGTATACGACTGAATTGCTTACTAATATTTCACAATTTGACAGAAACACGGTATGTCATGTTTTGTTGATCCCAAGATTGGCATACGCGACCTGAATTGCAGTGGCGTAGCAAGGGTAAGTGGTGTCCGTATTATAATATGATTTTATCGCCCCTCCCCGTTATCTTCAGTGACGCAGCTTTTGTATACGGCGCCCGGGGCGTGGTATTTTTTCGCCCCCTCATCGTTTGAAAAGTGACATAAACGCATTAATGCGTTGTTACTGTCCTACCGCCAGGAGAAAAACCCTGAACAGGGTTGCCCATGTAGACGAGTCGACGAAAGGAGGGAAACGGTTATAAAATCAACCGCAACACTTGGTAAACTAAGCGCACTTCGTTAGGCAATCCGTTTTCGACCGAAGGGCACAAAACGAAATGAGACTTCCGCTGTTTCTATCTGCTTCAAATGAAATAAAGCCCTTTCCATTACCCCCAAAATGCAGTGGAATATCCCGTTTCCATAACGACCGCCATAAGCATGTCTGGTGTCTAAGGTTTTTCTCGTGGGGTTAGGACAGTACCATGGCCAGTGCCGGGCGAGAGCAAGTGGCGCACCGGAAAATATTACGTTTTTTTTTTTATTTTTTAATCCCAGGCGTCATTAGTGGATTAGCAAGGGTAAAAGGTGCCAGGGTGTTGTATTATTTTTACCTTATCGTATTTTGCTTTAAAAATTAATGTTTTAACTCCATGGCGCCCGGGTATCTATACCCTGGTTGCTACGCCACTGTCGAATTGGGATCGGAACACAAAACTTAAGAAATCCTGTTATAGATGGTTGGTTGAAGGGAGGAAGAAGGTGACAGAAAAAGAGGAAGAAATTCATAAATTAGTTTCTATGAAAACATCATCCATGGAATCCATATTCTGATTTAGCCTGGGCGCACATACGAGTGTAATTTTATGAAAACATTTAAATTCTCTCACTTTTATAGTTAAAATCAAAACACCTAATATCTTTATTAAGTTTGATTCCACTTTATTAAATAAATCATTGTTTAAAAGCGATTTCCAAGTTTAACAAAGCAATATGCCAATCCAGAAATCAATATTGTCACGCTTTTATTATTTTTTAAGAAGAAAAATCAAGAACAAACAGTTGTAGTGATTTTAAATAAAATCAATAATTCTGACTTAGCTCTGACGGGGCGCGAGCCCGATAGCCCCCCCCCCCCTCCCGGATTCGCCACTGAACAATATAATTGTCTGTAATATGGTAATAATTAGAGAACAATAATCCTTAAGATTATGCTCGTGCGGTCTTTTGAATTATTCCCAAACGAATGATATAAGTAGGGCTAATATAATTTTATTCTATTGTAAGTTGGAACAAAAAATATTTATTAATTAATGCTAGAAATTCTGTACCAAAGTCGACTGTCAGATTTCAAGAAATATTATGTTTTATTTTATCTTTAAAAATTTATGTGCAGATAAGAAACAAAAAGACCCTAAACTGTCATCTTATCAGTTAAGAAAAGAAAGATAGTAAATAGGAATAAATGTTACGTAAGACGTGATAAAGTTCTAACAAAAGAAAATTAGACAAAATATTTTAAGACAAAGCATCCCCATCGGATAGGGAAGATGCGCGCTAAAAATTCCCTTTCTAGGGATTACTGTGGCCACGTTGCCATAGGCCCTTTAAAAAATATAACCAAACTATGTGTGAGGTACGATTGGAATGCCTACGATTTTTTTTATTTCCAATCTTGCCGCTTAAATTAACTGTCCAGCGTCCATAAATGGGCTGTTGAATGTTATCCTGGTTCCTGCATCAAACATACCGCTGCCACTTCTGTAATGCAATTGAGTTTGAAAATCACACACGAAAGTCATCGTTCAAATCTAGCCAGAAGCGTGGAGGGAGTTTGACAATCAAACTAGCCTGTGGCCAAACAACGAACGATCCGGAGTTCGCCCATTTTATTGCCCTGTCCGTGAATCTTTCCCCTTTACTAGCCCCTGATTACTTTTCGCTACTGTTGATTTCAATGGGGGGTCAACTCCAGCCACTGTCCACTCTGCTATGGGAGCCTTGTCCAATCTGTTCATCATTAGCGAGGAGGGAGCAATTACGCTGCGGGTGGAGTAATAAAGTGACCACCGCTAAATTGCTTCTTGTGAATGGAGCTGTAAAGAATGATTCTACAAATGTCTAGATGACCGATAGGAAAGTTAGCCGTGAAGGGAGTCTCAAAGAATGGCGTTTGACGATACGAAAACCGCCAAATTGGGAGAAAACCTTGAAGAATTGCATTGTAAACAGAGTAGCCGACAGCAGGGTATAAAATGCCACTATTTCGAGTTTTTCGTCTCATGTATATTCCATTGGATGGGAATTCATTAAAATTGGTCCTTCTGTATATTAATAA
>BGPR01024724.1:0-22947 GCA_013235015.1 Araneus ventricosus | reverse complement strand
TCCCATTGTTTTTAAAACCAGGATACGTTTACCTTCTTGTAGAGCATGGCCACCTGTTGTTGGTGGCCTTACGGGATTTCGCTCGGTGTCTGACAACAGTTGTCAGCCAGGCTTCGGGTAAACTAAGCCCTGGTGAAGGAATCCCCCAGATATCGTTTTGGGGGAATTGTAATGTATTACATCGCAGTGGTATATCTGTAGATCTTGCGCATGCGCGATACGTTGTACTCAGGATAGTGCCGGAACTCGATTTTAGCTGTAAATCAATCTATAGTTAATCGAAGTTAAATCAATTAATTTAATACTTAACATATATGATATGTTTTTTTTTTTATAATTACCGGTATACATATTATAGGAAGACAGAATAATTGATATATATATAAAAAAAAAGGGGGGGAAAGGCACACAGAATTTTCATTTATCTAATAATAATAATTTCCATATTTGTGAATCTCTTATCAAAACTGTGTGCCAAATTTGAAAGATGCGACACATACAAAAAAAAGGAATCGTGGGTTAATGCGAATTTATATCTTAAAACATGGGTTGCAGTAACCGATGAGTTTCGAAATGAAGTAATTCCAGCTCGCCCTGTTTAACTTGAGAAATCTATTAGCAAAGATGACTCAAGTTTAATTTAGTAAAGTTGCTTTAAAGGCTCATTTGAAAGCTACAAGTACATTTTGAGAACGGACCTCGTCATTCCGAACCATATTGAGATAATGGGATGACACACAAGGTGGCATCCTTTTCTTTACACTTCCCACCACACCAGCGGAAGCACATCATGATTCAAAACGCTAAATACGAATGGATGATTAATAAAATTAGAGATAATTAATCACATATATACGTATAATTCCATTTAATTCAAATCGTTTTTATCATAAATGCAGTTGCAGCCAATACAAGGGTTACAAAAGCAGCTTGGACATTTTTTGGAACCTCTGAAAATTGATTGACAGCATTTCTAAAGACAGATATGAGGATTTTGTCTTTAGATACTAAAGCAAAGAGCTATAATAATTGGGGGGGAAAACTAAAAATTATTCTTTAAAAATGCGAAATATCCAACATACGCATGAATACAAGTGATTAACGACAAAATTACTCCCATTTATGAAAATAAGAACGTAAAACACTATTAAGCAACATTTAATTAAATGCAATTCCAGCTCAAATAAAATCACCGATTTCAAAAACGAGCAGAAAAATTCCCGATTTTCCAATTCAAGTTTTGTTGCGTTTTATTTTCCTTACGAAACTGGCAACACTACTTGCAGTAATGATCAATTTCCCGCCATTCAATTCTATCTCATTTCCAATCTACTATTAATGTGCACCACAGAACGTGAATTCAAAAAAATCTGATTACAGTCATTTTTTTTCAAACTTTTAAGTTGTAATAACGATTTTTTTTAAAAAAATTAGTAAATTACAAAATCCTGACCAATAGAAAATTCATGTTTCTACGACACATTCCATGCCGTTCCACACCAATACCATATAAATCAATTAAATTACTCGTGAAAACATTTATAAAAATAGATAGCGCATTGAAGTACCAACAAATATCGAATTTAAAGAGAACGAGGTATTTATCAGCAGTTAAATCACACAAATCGCTGTTTAAACAATTTATTACAGGGAAAAAAACCCTCCATTTTTGTTATTAACATAACAAATTAAACAGAGGAAAAATACTCGATTTCGAAGCAGGTCTTGATAAAAAAAAAAAAACCAGCTAATAAAAATTCACCCGAAAAAAATGAAGCGCTATGTCCATTTTTTTAATAACTGTAACAGTTTTTTTTTTATGTTCGGTAATAAATTTCCTCTGCAAGCGGGCGGCTGATTCAACATCGCACGTGCCTCGCCTGATGTCGACCTTGAGCAAGGTCGGCGCGAATCCTTTGAGTACCTGGAACACGAACAAATGGCGCGCCTTTCGATTTTCTCCCAATGATGAAATTCGTCGTGCAGTTTCCGAAATAAAAACTCCTCCTTTAAACCAACAAGTCTCCAACAACCACCATCTAAATATTGAACATGGTTTCACCAAATTATATTAAAAAGTAGCGCTTGATCAAATAGGTAAGTAGTAACAATTTTTAAAAAGAAAAAAAAACAACGCCGGCGTCTGAACAATATATTTTAGGGTATTCTTTTTCAATAATAGTAAACCCTGCATTTAACGGACAAATTGGAGAGCAAGGGTATCCAAAAAAAAAAAATAATAATAATAAAGAAAAGTGATTTGATTGAAAGTGTAATGATCAATATTTAAAATAGCATATCATTGACATTGTCCAGTATAAATGTAAAATTTTTAAAATACATACCATATTTAGTAACAAAAACCCCTTACAAATCATATCAGAAGAGTGGAAAAAGGCTCAAAAACATTAATTAAATTCTATCCATTAAGTTCGAAGACCTTTGAATCAAAGTCCAATAAATTGGAATTTATTGCATCAAAGTTTAAATAATTTTAAAGTAAATAAACTCAGTCGTTAAAAATGTACGCAAAATTTTATTGAAGCAACTGATCATAATCACAGTAACGCGGCGGAAAATATTGCAAGGAAAAAAAAAATGCCTTGAAGGTTCATCAGTTTCCATGGTGCTTCCGTTGCCTTAGCAACTACAGATGTATATTAAATTTTAATTAAAACTGTTTAAGTCTTCGTCGAAAACTATCAGAATGTTATGAATTGCATGTTAGAATAAAACAGAAAGAAATTTTCGAAAATTTTGCATTAAAAGAAAAATTATGAAATTTCAAATAATCAGTAGATTAAGAAAAGTGTGACGAAAATGATGAAGTTGACAACGCAGGTTTTAATCACAGCCTAAATATCCTTCTGTGTATATTAATGTATACCTCTCGAAAAGAACGAAATTAATATACAATAAACTAAATATGATAGACTGTTCCAAGCATCAATAATTACTTTAAAGAAGTAAAAACTGAAAAAAAATTGTTAATTCCAAGAATTGAATAAAATTTATTTAAACAAAGAGTAGAAAAAAAATCCTTTCACATATTAATAGTTTTTATTTTCTCTATTATTTCATGAATTCATCATAAAAGAATTTTTAAAAAAAGGTAGTGTTAACGAAAGAGTTACGATTTCTCCTTTCCAGGAAGAAACAACGTCGACTTTTCCAGTCAACCTATAACTCTTCTTTTACAAGCAGAATTTTAAAAAAAATCGCCAGACGGATGTGTATATACGATACCCCAGAACACAAACTACACCTCTCCTAGCTGATTAACATACACAAGTATGCATCACGGTATGACTCATCGAAAATATTTTCAACAACAATCGAGGTGGCTCACCTACCATTCCACATAAAGCTAGACAGATAATACGAGAATCTCCCCTCCTCCCCACAGTTAGATCACCCCAAACCACAGGGGTCACGCTTGTGTGTGTCATCGAAAATGCTCAGCTGAGGTTGTCTCGCCTTTCATAGAACAGACGTTCAAAAATGACGAGGTGAAACGTTTTCTAAACAAAAATTGACATGTTCAAAGCAGGGGGAAATAGCAACAAACGAAAGGTTGATTTAATCCAGAGCATTTTCGATAGAATTTGTACCTGTCCTTGAAATACTTGATAAAAATAGCATGAAGCTGTTTATCAACCGATTTGAATTCTATTGACGGCATTTTTTGAATACATCTGGCAGATGCATATTTGAAAGTTCTTTCCACAAAAATCTTAGAACAGCATTTCTTAATTCCGAAGAATACGTATGAAAATCATCAAGTTATTCGGAAGACTTTTGGTACTAAACAAATAACTTTTCAAACAGTGAAATTACTGAATTTAAAAATCTTATTTTTTCCTCTAGATTCTAGATTTTTTTTTTTTTATCTATTTTCTTCTACTCTTAAAATGTAACTAAATAAAACAATGCAGAAATACCTAAAAATATCGTATAGTTAAAACTTCTCCAAACTCGAGGTCATTTGGTTTCTTTTGAATAATTGTTTTATTGAATAGTTAAAATTGTTTTATTGAACAGCTTTTCAGTTGAATTTATTTACAATCGTTCCAATATTCGCGTTCAAAAGCTAACGTATTTCATTTTCTCTTTCTAAATTTTGTTCGTCTTTTAGAGAGAATTGGGAAGAAAATTTGAAACAAATGTCTTTTTTGGGGGGTGGAATTTAAATAACCAAACAACAAATTGTATTAATGAACCAAAAAAGTTAGAGAAAAAGTTACCAGTGTTTTTAATTACTGGAATACGAATTTAAAAACAGCAATTGATGATATAAACTCAGATATGGCAAGTACGTTTTTTAAATTCCTAGGACAAATGTTTAAATTCATACCAGGATTTAATAAAGAATACATCAGATAGATACAATCGGCATATGGTTTGTCCTATTAAAAATTAATGATCGAAAATGCTTTTTTTCTCTTCATGAAGACTTGCTTCTATTCAATTCCAATTTTAAACTTGATGTATTAATTAAATTTGCAAATCTTGTGTATACGACATGACACAATTGCAACAAAATGACCTCAAAACACAGGGATGAGTCGTAACAGAAGAAACTACTGCATATGAATAGCGCCAGGTGCAAACAGATTTGTTACCGGTTCAGTTAGCGATAACATTTTAAAGAGAAAGGACTGATTGAATTTATTAAGGTTTGTTCATGTTTCAGACCTAGATTTCGAATCGGCTTCAGAGTTTCAGGAAATAATTTATCAAAGTTTTGAAAACTGCTCTAAATAAGTACACAGACTGGAGAAATGAAATCTGATTTATGTAGTTGAAAAAAAACAGGATTTTTTTTTTTAAAGTAAAGAAAAGTAAACGTTCTAAAGTTAATAGAAAAATATTACATTGCCCTGTAGTATTTACGAAAAGGGAAGAAAATGCAGTTACTATAATAAATAAATGATTTTCTAAGTTTCTAAAAAAATAATTCCTTATTCAGGGCTTTTTTATATATAAAGCAATTATGATTAAAAATATGTAACTTACTATTCTATACTGAGATAATCTAAAAACATATTCCTATATATGGCATCATTTATTGCAATTAATAAACAAATTTTGAGCTGAATCAATATTTTCCAATAGAATCTTAGCTTGTTTCATAACCTTTATATATATATATATTATATATACCAATAACGATACGAGTCCTACTTCAAAATCAACTTCCAATCAATTTCCAGCAGAACAAACAGTTTTAAATGAATTCCAAATTAATTTCTAATGATTTTGTTTCCATTCAGAACTGTCTTAGGATTTTTTTCCCCCCCATGTTTCTTCCTGTTTATTTAATTAAAAGCCAATGATCCCAGCAATAAATATAAAGACAAATTAAACATCATATGCTCCGTATCCTATGTTACAGCATACAACCTCATAAAGCAGCATGTAAATTTATTAGACAAAAGTATTCTATTTTCAAAACCTGAAGTTTAATTATTATAGATAGGAGATTGTCTAAATCCTTTCTAAAAATTTAGTTTCACAATAAATTGAAATAAGAAATTTAGGAATTAAAAAAAAAAAAAAACACTATCAAAAAATATTTATTTACACCTTCATAAGTAAATACAGAAATGATATCAATTACCAATTTTAAAGCAAAATAATTTTTAAAAAGTTTTTACACCTACAAATTAAGTAAACTTCTTGCTTCACACTTAGAATACAGGCTTATCCAAACAGAAAATTATTTTAAACTCGTAAAAAACATAATAAATAAATTTTTAATTGGCTATCTTAAGCCTAGATAATGTAATTATAAACATTTAATATCACAATATTCAAGTTCCAAACAGCTATAATAAAAAAATTTCAATAAGGTATGAAATTTAAAATTCATTTAAATCATACTAATGGAAATGAATGCAAATAAAAACCTTATCTTTAACACAGTTTAATAAAAGTTTAAACGAGCATTTTAGGATTATAAGATAAATAATAAATCGCACATGAAGAATCTACCCAACAACTCTGGAAAAATTGTTCCGACATTCTTATACAGTACAAACAAGATGTCTTGGAAAAATTTAAAAAATCGGTTAATAAAAATCAATAAATGAAATACACCAATAAATTTTGCTAAAAAATGCTAATACTTTTCAAAAAGTCCAATTTTCAAACTAAGCAAAACAAAGCTTATAAATTGCACTAAAGACTGCAATAATGTTTATTCCATATCCATATTTGTATCTAAGGATTAAATTTCTGTTATTCAATTTAATTTAACAAGTTTTCAAATAAAACTAATTTATAATGAATCTGCAGAAAATATTTTTAAAAGTAGTACCATATTACAAAACCATACAAAAAGAATTATTTAGTATTCCGACATCAAATATTTAGAATAATAGAAGGGGACAGACAATTTATTTTTAAATACATCTACAAAAAAAGGCATATGAAATTTCAATTTCCACCAATTTTGATCTTCTATTAAAAATCTGTTCTTCAGATATCTTTTGAACTAAATAAATCACAATAAATTTTAATAAAATAGTTGCTTCATATTATATATCATCTTTTTCTGCTTTGAATGAAATGAAAACATAAAATTTGTGGTGGGTTAAGAATCTACACAGACAAAAATCTGTTTCCTCCAGATTTTTGATATTTAATAGCAAATGTCAAAAGAAAGAGATTTTGCTACTTACTGGATCGAATACTAATGTCCTAAATTATTCTATGCAGCAACCAATTTGAAAAAGTAATTATAATCATGGTTTTTCAACGAAATTTTTAACACTCAATTCATTGATATTTTTTTAATAGTCTTGCTGCCAATTTAGAAAGGTTCCGTGGTCTTTCAGAAAACGAATCCCAACATTTTATTTCAAAGATATTTTGAAGAATGAACATCAATATTTTGAAATGAATCTAAGAAACATTTTCATATGACTAATAACATAATGCCAAACTTATCAAGGTAAAATTTTAAATCTAATAAATCAAACAATTTTATTGAGAGTAAAAACATCGATAAATTATGCTCAGTTGAAATTCCAACAGCATATTACAGTTCAAAAAGGCTAATTCGAAAAAAAAAGGCCTCAATTCACAAAAGTAGCAAATAAAGTGACTTTGCAACAGAACCCATTCACCCTGCTTAACCCATCAATGACTAACGTCCCATTATAGGGATGCTTCTAAAAATTAGGGATGTAATGAAAATTCAGCAACTATTCAGTATTTGGCCAAATATATTCAGGATAATAATTTTTTTAAATGCACATTTAACAAAGAATATTGCAGAATTGCATATCAATTGTATAAGTATATTTAATAAAGTTACATGTAATTTATCATTGCAAAGCCTGAAATTATGATGCAAGAACAATAATTTTTCATCATTTTTAGGAGGAAGTCTGTTCCGTTTGGTTTCAAACACATGGAATACCAACTAGGGATGTAACGAATATTTAGTATTAGGTCTATTTGACCCTTCCCTGAATATTTGGTCTAGCTGAATGCTACAGATATTCGGCGGAATAAATTCATGATATAAAGTGTTTTGAACAAAATGTTCTTTTAAATATATTTAATAAAGATAATATTGCAGAATTGCAATCCAGTACATTTATTATAAAAAAAATCTAATATTTAACCAATTTTCAGCTGCATTGTAAATAAGGTGTATTTAATAATGTTGCATATCATTTATAGAAGTCTGTTCCATATGATTTCATATATATTACCAGCACCAGAAAATAAATGGTCACTAGTATATAATGCTCGCAGGTGCTGAGACATTTTCTTGCTAAATTTGCAAACATTGGAAGTTTTTCTGCACTTTTTGCCACCAATTAGGTGGCCACTCCATCTTACCTATTAGAAGTTCTTTACCAAAATAAGAATTAGCTTCTAGTAATTTTAATTTATTCATTCAATTTTCTCCCGCGAACTGTAATTGTCATGTTCTGCAATGATGGCTCTTTTATTTCTTTGAAGAAATCCCAAAATGATGCAGGGTTTTCATTTCTTATTATTGGAATTAAGGAATTTAAAATAATACAAATATACATAAAAGCATTCAATTTTTTTTAAATATACAAATAATAAATCAATCTTATTTAATCTGCGAGGACGTGCAGTCCTTACGTTTACTCGAGGATGTGCATCGGGCTTTGTAGGCCCGAGTTTTCTTTCTTTTTTTAACAAAACCCACAGACAATTACATTTTACATTTACTTTAATAGGAAACATTTGTTGCACTAGTGTACAGAATATAAAAAAATTTTTTTAAATAATTTTCAGATAAATCTCATCTAGAAAGGGCATTAAAATGAAGATCGATGAATGCTTGTACTTCCAAGGTATTTATGAAAAGATTGGCTTTCCCGTTCAAAATTCGTCTGGATATAAGTATTAATGCATTTCTGTTTCATCGATAAGTATGTCCAAGAATTTTGAACCAATGATACTTTTGCTTCACCAAAATTTGAGAAGTTTTACGACATTTTTGTGTGTTAAAGTTCTCGTATTTTCGTAAGGGTCTTTTTTACATCATTTGTTGATTCCAGCTATTTTACCATTTACTACACCCTTTTTAACTCCAAACTTCTAGCCGATTCATTATCCAATTCCTTATCAGAATTTGACTTATGATCTCCAACTAGTTCAAAATCACCAATTTCTTTATTTTCTTCTTTAATTGATTCTTAATTAGTTGATATTTAGGATAAAGCTTTGCCAATCTTTCCATTTCATACCTATAGTTCGAATAGCAATAAATTGTTGCTACCTATCTATTCTCTTTAGCAATCCTACACAGATACACGAGAGCGTACATCAGGTTTTGGAGGCACGACTGTCTGTTTTCTGATTTAACAATGGGGAAATTCTTAAAATACTTCTGGTCAGCAAGTAAATGACCTTGAATGTAGCTACTGTGAATTTGGTAGTTTTTTTTGTTCGGGGTTAATTTTCTGTAATAAATTCTTGCAGCCTCCAAGCCCGGTGCGAGCCCTCCTGAGTTAATTAAAATATTTTAATTTTAAAAAATTTACAATCAAAAGTGAAATGTTTTTAAAAATTTGGTTATTCGGCCTAAAAGTTGGCCAAATCACTATTCGTTACATCCTTACTAAAAATGCATTGTAAGCCCATAGGAATTATTTTTTCCAAGATAAATTTTACAAAAAAAAAAAGTATTTTTAAGTATTTGTTTCTTCTATAGTCAATCAATGGCAGCACATATCAAGTCATACTCAAAAATAGTTTTTTTGCAATGTCTAGAGAAGGATAAGTTTGGTCAATTATTTATCAATTAATTTATTTACATTTAACAAATACATCAGTAAATACAATTTTAAGAATTTGTCCAAGTTTGGAATTTCACATAAATTTAGATTTCAGTAGTTTTTTCTGCATACAATTTGCATTAAATTCCTAAATAGGATGGCTAGGCTTCGGAGAGCACTAAAACAAATTTTTCAGGCAGGAGTTTTAGCAATTTTTTAGTTTGTTTCACAACATGCAATATTAGTACACAAAATATTATTGAAAAAATGCAAGTTGGACATTAATGGGTTAATGTACACATTGAAAACATCCTAAAAGACATAACTCTCAGTCAATTCAAAAACAAGTATTAAATTATAGATGTGTTTAAAATTCACATAAACCTGAAAAGACAAATCCCCCTTCAGTGAATCATTGGTTGACATAAATTGGCAACATTTTCTGTTATTTCACCAATATTAAAATACAATGATTATGATTTCGCATTTAAATATGGCTAGAATACTTAGTTCAGTTGCAAACATAGAGGAAAAATTATAATAAGAAGATCTAAATTTCTGCAGTTTTGTATTTTTAGGATTTTACATAAAACTGCAAACCTACAGACATTATGATAGTTCATAAACAGTATCAGATTTTTCTATTTTTTCCCCACACTTATCATCAGTGGCTTAGTGAGGGTAAATGGCACCTATGGCATATTATTTTTTTCCCCTTTATCATATTTAACTTTAACCCATTAATGCTCAGTGTCCTATTTAGAGGACAGTTACATTTCACTTCCGTGGCTAAACTGGACATGTTCATCACTTCTTTTTTACTTTTATATAAGCCAGTATGTATTCCCAAACAATTTTCAATGGCATATACTACCAGTTAGTCAGATTTTGAAGTCAAAGTGACATTTTGTAATTTTTGGTTTTTTTTTCCTTTGGTAATGCAAAGAATTGGAAAATAATCTTTATTTTTTTTTCTTATATTTTAATATATTTTAGACCTTTCAATATAATCTATAAAAGAAGTTTTTTAAATGATTTTCTACCAATTTTTTGATAATTTTTCCAAAAACAAAATGGAATTTAATTTTACTTCACAGTTATCTTACACATGTTTTTAACATAATCTTTAAAAAAATTACTAAAATCTATTCTTTAATTTAAGCTGAACATTCATGCATTAAGAAGTGGTATTAGCAATTGAATGTTTTGGGAGGAAGGATGGATCCCCCAAGACTGCAGGAGCCCAGGTCATCTATCAGAAATTCAAATATTTTTTCAAAAAATATAAATAGCAAACGAGAGAAATAAAAAAAAAACTGCAGATTTAATCTATGTATAATCAAAAACTAATTGAAACAAAAAAAATTCGACACATCTCCTACAAAAATAATAAAACTTTACTTTTGCATTGACAAATTGCTTATTTCTATTAAAATATCAAGAAAGCTTTATTTAAAAAATTATGCCTATTAAATATTCGGCATTTAGTACCAAATCGGTATCTCTCAGCTCAGCCAGTTGAATAATCCATCGTAAAAATGCTTAGGCAAATAGCATATAGCTCAACAAAAAGGCATTCATTGCCCATTCCCTGGTTAAATCAAATTCTTTAGGGCGAGGTTTTAACCTATCTTTTAACCCTTTGAACGGCAAAAATATTTCAGCTGAATGCTTTGAAAACGGCCTCTCTGCAGCTAAATGGCGAACGCAAACGTTTTGGAGCCGGTTTTCGGGTAATAAACAGAGAGCAACTTTCTACGCCGGAGCCGGTTTTAGAATAGTCATCAGAGAGCGACTTTCTACGTTTCAGCCGGTTGAAGGGTTAAATGATGGCCTTTTACATGAACACCATTAGCTTTTCCAACACTGATATTTTTTAACTGCTAGCACATATGCGAGCAATGTTGCTTCTATAAATAACACTTACACTTTAAATGAAAGGTGAAATCATTATTTGTTTTAGGGATGCAATGAATATTTGGCAATTATTCGGTATTAGGCCCTTTTGCCGAATATTAAGTAGATATTCAGCTGAATATTTTCAAGATATTTTTAAATATGCTATTAAATAATAAAACATAGAATATTCAAGCATGAGATTGCAAAAAAATGAAAAAAGAGGAAAGGCGCATGAAATAGAAAAATGGTAAATTATTTAATAAAACACGTGAACAAGACAATGATGAAAACTGGAAGCGGAAAACCACACATCTGCAGAAGAATCACATGCCCAACTATTGTAAATTATTTTTCAGTGCATTTTTTTATCCAAAACTCTCCTAACATTTACTCAATTCTAAGTTACATAGTACATAAATGTATTTCATAACTTTGCATGTTATTTATCATTGTAAAGCCTGCAATTATGATGCAAAAACAGTGATTTTTGGCCCTCTTGCCAAATACTAAACTGATATTTGGCTAAATAAATTCAGGATAATAATTTTTTTACATCCATTTAACAAAGAATATTGCAGAATTTTATTTCAGTACATTTATTATAAAAAAAAAACTCCTAACATTTACTTAATTTTAAGTTGCATAGTTTGTAAGTGTATTCAACATTGTAACAAGTCATTTATCGTTGCAAAGCCTGAAATTATGATGCAAGGGCAATAATTTTTGGCCCTTTTGCCGAATATTAAACGGATATTCAGGCAAATAAATTCAGGATATTATTTTTTTAAATACATATTTAACAAAGAATATTGCAGACTTACATATCAGTACATTTATTAACAAAAAAATCTGACATTTATTCAATTTTAAGGGGGGAATGTTAAATAGTAACTTTTAAAGAAAAGGAGAAATGTTTTACTGGGTAGTAAGTAGAAGTGAAGAAGAATATATTTTATAGGAAATTACTTAACATTCTGACTTGAAGTATTGTTATAGTTAAGTGAAAAATAAAAAGGGCACCAAGCAAGTTTTTTATTTTAGGTTTTAATCAATTTTCTAAAAAAAAATTTTTTTAATATAATCTAATGTATCTATAGATAAATATATACTATTACAATTTATTTAGATTTGTAAAAGCCACATCGTCTTATTGTTGGAATTAAAGTGTTAAAAATACTACAAAAAATATATCAAGGTGTTAATATTTAACAAAATCAATAAAAAATAATAAAAAGATCAATTTTATAATCTCTAATTTTTTTCATTTAAAATTTGAGGAAAATTTTATTTATCATAAAAAAAAAAAAGTGAAATGTTTTTTAAAAGTAGATATTCAGCATTTGGCCAAATCCCTATTTGTTACATCCCCAATTTGTTTTTACTATACTTTTAAAAAGTGAAGAACATGCTTATTGACCATTTAAAATAACATTTCAATTCTTTTGAAGCCCATTTGTTATTTAATAATTATTTATAATACGACAGGAATTTATATGCAAGTAACTTCGAAGGAAAATTGGAAATGAAACTATCATGGTTTTGTTTTTATAAAGAATATAATTTACATTATAACAATATCTGTATAGTTATATTTAGATAGTATTATTAGTTTATATAATTAATATTTATAGGCCTCATGAAACTTGAAGTTTCAAAAGCAATTCCCCAAATTGTACTTCACCCATATGCCAGTAAATTAACTGTTTTACAAGTGAAATTCTCCGGTCACCAATAAACAAAACAGCCTAGTCTCTCAGGACAAAATGTGAACATTCAATGTGTATTCTTGATATCTCCAGCTCTATCTACTTATGTGAGCAGCTGCACTGTAACATGGATTTCATTAAATGTAAAGTTCAGAGTCAATTCATCAACACAAACTTAGAATTGTACCTTAGATTCAAAATGTCTAGTTTAAAATCAGAGAAGCAGAAACTTCTCAGAAAATGATACCTCGCTACTCAGACTGATTAAAATTATCCGGAGAAATTTTTAGGACTATTTTTCTGATTTTATTGAAAATGTAATTAACATTGTTATAATTTATATGTGAATTTTTTTATTTGCAAATATTAATTTAGGGCTCTCAACTGATTAGGAAACAGTTGTGAGGGACATGATAAGGTGTTAAATCTCAAAAGTTCATCAATCTTTAAATCATGACATTTTAAATAAATTAAGCAAGGGCACTTTGTCACTTTAAAACACATCATGAATGTCAAAGGAGACTTCAAAAGGAAACAAACAATAGTCTTTAAGATAGATGTACATTAAACAAAAATATTCAACAAGAATTTTAACTTGCCTTACTGTTATAAGAAGAAATGATTTCTAGAGGAAACAACTTTGATGACAAAAAATAACACTTCATAATAAAAGTAAAAACATTTTAATAAATCACCAAAAACCAGAAAACTTCAGGTTCTCTAGGTTTCTATTTCAATGTACAGTTATCCAGTTAGCATACAATAAAAAATATTCACATTTTAATCATGAATTCATCAGTCATATAAACATATATGTAACAGTTTCGCAGCTTTTACAGTTCACTTACTTCTCCATGTTTTGAAAATGTATATGACTAAAATTTTATATGTTTATAACCATTAATTTTTTCTCTAACAAAATTGTAAATAAAAATACTTCACTTCTAACCACCTAGTATACAATATGCATCCACAGTTTATATAAATATGAAAAAGTATTCAGGTAGATAAAAGTTGCACATCTCTCACCATACAACTTATACAAACTTGTCATGTTTGAAGAGATCAATGATGCAACTTATATAAATATCTGATTGGAACTAGGGATGTAACGAATAGTGATTTGGCCAAATTCGAGGCCGAATATCCACTTTTAAAAACATTTCTCAAATTTTAAACAAAAAAATTAACGAATAATAAAATTCTTTACTTATTACTGAAACATTTAAATAAGTGTTAATATCTTGATACATTTCAAAAAATATCTTAATTCTGATAATAAGCTTCACAGAACCAAGAGTTATCATTGCAGAATATGACAAACACAGAAGAGGGTTCATACTGTATATATGATAGTAAAATTCAGGAGTTTCTAAGGATTTTTTCAGGAGTACAGAAAATTCAGGAGATAACGTGAAAAAAAAATCAATTGTAGGGGAGAAGGGGGTAGTGTGGACAATTTTTATAAAATTGGGAGAAAAGTATACTAAATATCAATTCTCCCATCTTTCCCGATTGCGGCGACTCAGAACATGCGCGGTAGACTGTTCGGTCAGAAGCAAGAATTCCGGATTCCAGCAACTTTCTATCAATAAGGAAAAACGGAAACGTTATATTTTTATGTTTTATCATAGCATCTGCTCTTCGATTGTAATTTTTCAGGAGACAAAAAGAAATATCAGAATAAAAAACACAATTTTCAGGGCCCTTAGAAAAAAAAAAAAAATTCAGGAGTTTTTCAGGAGGAGTACGAACCCTGACAGAAGAAAATTAGGTGGATAAACTAAAATTATTAGAAGTAAATTGCTATTTTACTAAAGAACTTGCTGGGATGGAGTGTCACTTAATTGGTGGAAAAAAATGTGGAAAATTGTCCAAGATTTACTGATTAATCAAGAAAATATATTTCAGCTCCTGCAAGCAAAATATATAGTGAACATTATTTTCTGTATCTGATAATATATAAGAGATCAAACAGAACATATTTTTTCCTGAAAATGCTGGTAATATATTGTTCTTGCATCATAATTTCATGCTTTGATATGATAAATGATACGTAACATTATTAAATACACCAAATTTACTTAAAATTGAGAATATATTAAGAGACTTTTTGATAATAAATGTACTAAAATGTAATTCAGCACAATAACCTTTGTTAAATATATATAAAAGAACATATTTTTTCTAAATTACATATTATAATTCTAAAATTATTCGGCCAAATATCCGTTTAGTATTCAGCAGGCCGAATACCGAAGTCGTTACATCCCTAATTGGAACACAGATCAGCTTTTAAACAAATGAACCGGGAAAGCTCATAGCTTAATAATAACAACGACAGCAACAATAAATGATAAATGTAATCTCTAAAAAAGAAATAAAAAGCTTTTGATATGCAGAAACTGCTCTCGACAGTTGCATCGAACTTGCTATTGAATTCGCTACTAACTGTCAGAACAAAGAATTTTGAAATTTATGCTCATTTCTTACCACAGATGCATGTTATAATCTATTCTTCTTTAATAAGTTTCAGAAAAATATCATTCAGAATGACTTGCTTAACAAAACCAACTTCATGCCATTTGTGGTTCTCGTGATACACAAACTGTACGATTCTGCTTTGAATAGGTTACAGAACTTTGCATTTAATGTTCTGGCTAATTTCTTAACTAATTTGTGTGTTATCATAGTTCTATATTGGCACTTTTCAATTACTTGGACAGCAGCTGTTACCAAACATAGATGCTAGTGTGAAATATTACTTTTCAGTGAGCCAAGCAGTTACATTGTGCACAAAAGCACCAATCAAGTAAAACTTCAATGACATGTGCGACAAAGCATAAAAACTTGTACATTTTGCTTCTAAAGGATCATGTATTTTGTGAATATTTTATTTACTGCACCACATATTTCTGATAGCACACAGAAAAACTCTTAACATACTACAAACTGTCTGTTTGTTGCATTAAAATAGATTAGGTAAAGTTATGCAATACAATATTTTAATTAACATTAATTCGTCTAATAAAACATTTTGATTAGGTATTCTATAAGACAGATCACAAACAATATTTATAATTAAAAATGAACAGAATGCTCCTTTAAACTAATGATATAATCATATTCATTAATGTTAGAAAACCTCCTATATTTAAATAATGCAAAGAAGTATAAATTGATAATTTAAACAAGTAGGTAATATAAAAGTCTTCTTTTAAACACAAGTCTGAGAAAAATTTAAACATAGAATATGAAGTACAACATATGTGGTTAAACAAACCATCCATTTCAGAAGATATCTAGACCATGTATGTGTCTGTTAACATCACCAAGATATCGCACCTCCAACTGTTATATTACTGAAGCACAATCAATTTTCAGCTATTAAAGTTTGCTTATTCCAATACTGATAAAATAGGCTTGAACAATATAAATTTCTTAACAAAATAGCATTATACTAGCAAAAAGATCTGTGCATGCACATACCTAGATGTTAGTGAAATGTCATATCTGCAATGCAGAATGCATTGCATTCGCATATATTTCATATTACCAAATTCAAAATCTGTTCTTGGTTTTAACTCTGCGCTTTTAATGTGATCGACCTTAATAGAAACATTTAATTTTAGAACAATCATTTAACGATCCAGCACAAACTTTTTTTAATATTTATGATGTTTCATAACATAAAATGCATATATTTTACAAGGCTTTCAGATGTCTAACTTCTTTAACGTTAATCATAGGCTCAATACTCAAGTACATTTATGCCAGTCCATACATACACTGATCAGAATTTTCAGATATTAACTTCTTAAAACCTAAATTGAGACTCAAAACTCAAGCATTTCCTTCACGCAGTTATACCAGTTCATGCACCAATCAAGCGACCCATTTCAAGGACTGGAAATCAAAAACTTCACTTTCACATAACAAACGATATATTTTATTGGTTAACTTACTTCTGATACTAGTTTGCACCAGGAAGGATGTAGTATTGCACTTGAGTTGCGTTTTACTGTCCTCGTGGGTTTTGACAAGCAATGTGTTTTCTTTTCTGCACAGTCTGCTGCTGTCTTCGCTCCCACAGTCCACTTGGTCATCGAACACCTTCTCCCACAGGTAACGCCCCCCTGGCAAGGGACGCTCCGCTATGAAATCGAAATTCCATGCCTCCGATGACCGCTCAGCGATCTCGGACATGTGACGGGAGAGCACCTCATCCACGCTGGGTTCACCACCACTGCCGGCTCCGAACAGGTTGCGCCTCACATTCTGTGCGGCCATCGGTTCGAGTCCTAACACACGACACATCTTGTTCACTGTCGTGATATCTGGATGATAAACAGTCTGCATTTGTCTGGTCATCATAGTCCTGCACATAGACACCGCAAGTCGAAAGAAAAAATTAGGAAAGACGATGAAATCCAACCGGGTGATGAAGACACCTGTGAAATTGCTGTTGACGAATTTCAGGCTTTAGAAAAATTGCCGCGGAAAATCAAAATGTACCAATAACAACCTCGACCTTCGAAATTTTACTATCACCGCTGGCCCACGCTTTTTAATACACAGCACGATGCGAGATGTAATACTGCTTCCCAAAAATCCGCGCGTTTAGTTCACTACTACTACTCAGTGGATGATGACGGACGGTGACGCAACTTGTTATCTTCAATCGAGTAGTAAAATGGCAAAGCCCGCCATTTCACACCTGACCAATAAGAAGTCTGGAATCGTTGTCAACAAGGTTGCGATTGGTGGGAGGGAAACTTTGGCGGGAAAATGTTACGAGAAGTTTTCGCGCCCAATTGCACCAAGGACGGGGGGAAAGAAGAGACAGGAGAAAACACGCTTGCTACACTTCCTAGTAAAACTGAGCAATGGATGCCATATTTGGCGAGATTTCCGTTTTTCGCCAGCGATATGAGCTTATAAAATTCAGGGAATGCAATTTTACATGGAGGAAGAAAAAAAGTCATTACATAATAACCTAATTATTCTTCGAAACAATTCAGGCTGAGAAGAAAAAATTTCATTCTTCCATTGCACTTGGCATATTCCAAGAAAAATGCTCATTATAATTAATTTATAAGATATTATTTGTATGAGCAACCAAACTTTTTCAAGAAGAAAACCATTTTTGGCGATCCCCAAAAAATTGTAATGCGTTTATGAATTAAAAATTTGTTAACCTTGGAAATCGCTATTAAACAATGATTTATTTAATAAAGTAGAATCAAACTTAATAAAGATATTAAGTATTTTAATTTTAACTATAAAAGTGAGAGAATTTAAATATTTCTATAAAATTACACTCGTATGTGTGCCCAGGCTAAATCAGAATATGGATTCCATGGATGATGTTTTCATAGAAACAAAATTATAAGTTTCTTCCTCTTTTTCTGTCACCTCCTTCCTCCCTTCAACTAACCATCTATAACAGGATTTCTTAAGTTTTGTGTTCCGACCCCAATTCGACAGTGGCGTAGCGACCAGGGTATAGATACCCCGGGCGCCATGGAGTTCAAATATTAATTTTTAAAGCAAAATACGATAAGATAAAAATAATACAACACCCTGGCACCTTTTACCCTTGCTAATCCACTAATGACGCCTGGGATTTTTAAAAATATCATATTTTCCGGACGTCACTTGCTCTCGCCCGGCACTGGCCATGGTACTGTCCTACCCCCACGAGAAAAACCAGACCATGCTTATGGCGGTCGTTATGGAAACGGGATATTCCACTGCATTTTGGGGGTAATGGAAAGGGCTTTATTTCATTTGACGCATTTGCTTTGTGCTTTTTGAATTTTAAAATTCAATCTAGGAATTTTTTTTATGTAATGTTTTGTGTTTGTTCTGGGTTTTTCTCTACGTTTACGGCTGTAGTATCTTTTCTAATGATCGTTGAAAAACAATCAATGCACCATCGGATAGAACAAACAATTTTCGTTCTGATGAAGTTCGTTTTGAGCTTCAAACGCAATTTATTGAATTTTGATAAATTTTTAAAAAACGGTCAGTTTTGCCATCGAAATTTTATTTTTGTTTTTAAATTTGCTGCATTCGACATTCTAATAACACTATTATTTTCAATTTTTTCAGCTTATAACTGGAACGGTTCTGTCGTATTTAAAACAAGAACGGATAAAATAGCTTTTTCCGGTTTTTTTTTTATTATTATTATTAATTTTTTCCTGGTCAGTTGAAAGATATTTTTCTCTAGCGAGCATTCGCCCGCGGAATTTTCTTCGAACCCTTCCCAACATGCATTGTTGCAATTTCATCGACTGATGGTGCAGAGCGCAGGATACGTCATAACCTTCAACTGAATGACTTTGATTATTATTTTCGACAGTGTCTTAACGTGTTTATATATCGCATATTTTGCTTGCTGTATAATAATCATTTTCACGTTGCAATTTTTTTAATAATATTTCGGATTAACGTACTCTGTATTGTTTTTCTACACTTGAAATGTCATTATCGCGAAGGAAAAATAAGCGGAAAAATCAATAATGTGTATGTTTTGTTTTGTTTTCAGAACTTTTTTATGTCTTTGTGGGGGTTTTTTTTTTTTTTTTTTTTCACATTTTGTTGAAGTCCTGATTCCACGGACGACGCCGTGCCCGTACTGCTAGTTATATATAAAAATAAGTATAAGGAAGACAGACAAATTATTAAAAATTCATTTTGAAAATCGATCGATTAAAAACATTATGTGTTTCATTAAAATTTCTTTTCTAGTAGTTAGTTTTATTAATTTATTGTTGGCATTCAAATCCAGTTGAAAAATGGCGAAAATAGTAATGATGCAAGTATTAATCGCTGCGCAGTGTAGGGTTCAAAAGAAAGATCACAGAAACGATAAAAAGCAATCGGTCATCAAAAGCACCGCTACTGACGAAATTTGACAAAACTGTTCGGTAGCTGTGATATTAAAACTGATACAAACTGCAGTATAGGAACTGCAGCGTATTAAAATCTCTGGCAACCCTAAAATTCCAGATAGAAAAGTCCGCCTGATAAAACTGCGGGAGGGTGTGTTCAATCAAAATTGAGAAAAATATTGGCATTCCTTACGTCACGCGAAAATTCAAGGTCAGCTGTCATAGCAACGTGCTGAAATAAATAATAATAAATAAATATCCACTATTCCAGAGATGGGGAACCTGCGGCCTTACCAGTTATTTACAATTTGCATTGAAATAATATCAGTGGCGAATCCAGGTTTTGGGTCGGGGGGGGGGGGGGGGACATAAAAATTTTGCATCCCCGTGACGAAACGAATGTCAAACCATATGGCTTATGTAAACCAAAACACTTTACAGACTTGACTCACCTGACAATACGAATCATGAAAAACAATACAATACTTTCGATAATTTAATAAAAAATACAATGAAATAACTAGCCAAAAAATGTCTTCGACCGCGTCAACGCTACAAGTGGAATGACTAAGTAGGAAAATTTTCGAGCCTGTCAAGCCAGAAAGCAATGTTGCCACGATTTTATTATGTTCTTTAAATGAAAATTAAAAACAAACAGTTATAGTGATTTTAAATAAAATCAAGAATTTTGGTTTAGCTCTGGGGGGGGAGTGAGGCTGCAGCCCGATAGCCCCCAGGGATTCGCCACTGGGCTATATAGTATACGACTGAATTGCTTACTAATATTTCACAATTTGACAGAAACACGGTATGTCATGTTTTGTTGATCCCAAGATTGGCATACGCGACCTGAATTGCAGTGGCGTAGCAAGGGTAAGTGGTGTCCGTATTATAATATGATTTTATCGCCCCTCCCCGTTATCTTCAGTGACGCAGCTTTTGTATACGGCGCCCGGGGCGTGGTATTTTTTCGCCCCCTCATCGTTTGAAAAGTGACATAAACGCATTAATGCGTTGTTACTGTCCTACCGCCAGGAGAAAAACCCTGAACAGGGTTGCCCATGTAGACGAGTCGACGAAAGGAGGGAAACGGTTATAAAATCAACCGCAACACTTGGTAAACTAAGCGCACTTCGTTAGGCAATCCGTTTTCGACCGAAGGGCACAAAACGAAATGAGACTTCCGCTGTTTCTATCTGCTTCAAATGAAATAAAGCCCTTTCCATTACCCCCAAAATGCAGTGGAATATCCCGTTTCCATAACGACCGCCATAAGCATGTCTGGTGTCTAAGGTTTTTCTCGTGGGGTTAGGACAGTACCATGGCCAGTGCCGGGCGAGAGCAAGTGGCGCACCGGAAAATATTACGTTTTTTTTTTTATTTTTTAATCCCAGGCGTCATTAGTGGATTAGCAAGGGTAAAAGGTGCCAGGGTGTTGTATTATTTTTACCTTATCGTATTTTGCTTTAAAAATTAATGTTTTAACTCCATGGCGCCCGGGTATCTATACCCTGGTTGCTACGCCACTGTCGAATTGGGATCGGAACACAAAACTTAAGAAATCCTGTTATAGATGGTTGGTTGAAGGGAGGAAGAAGGTGACAGAAAAAGAGGAAGAAATTCATAAATTAGTTTCTATGAAAACATCATCCATGGAATCCATATTCTGATTTAGCCTGGGCGCACATACGAGTGTAATTTTATGAAAACATTTAAATTCTCTCACTTTTATAGTTAAAATCAAAACACCTAATATCTTTATTAAGTTTGATTCCACTTTATTAAATAAATCATTGTTTAAAAGCGATTTCCAAGTTTAACAAAGCAATATGCCAATCCAGAAATCAATATTGTCACGCTTTTATTATTTTTTAAGAAGAAAAATCAAGAACAAACAGTTGTAGTGATTTTAAATAAAATCAATAATTCTGACTTAGCTCTGACGGGGCGCGAGCCCGATAGCCCCCCCCCCCCTCCCGGATTCGCCACTGAACAATATAATTGTCTGTAATATGGTAATAATTAGAGAACAATAATCCTTAAGATTATGCTCGTGCGGTCTTTTGAATTATTCCCAAACGAATGATATAAGTAGGGCTAATATA
The DNA here is from genome assembly GCA_013235015.1 of Araneus ventricosus. Taxonomy (NCBI): domain Eukaryota; kingdom Metazoa; phylum Arthropoda; class Arachnida; order Araneae; family Araneidae; genus Araneus; species Araneus ventricosus. Next base: position 1,069 of record BGPR01024724.1, on the reverse strand, counting down.
ATTTTATTCTATTGTAAGTTGGAACAAAAAATATTTATTAATTAATGCTAGAAATTCTGTACCAAAGTCGACTGTCAGATTTCAAGAAATATTATGTTTTATTTTATCTTTAAAAATTTATGTGCAGATAAGAAACAAAAAGACCCTAAACTGTCATCTTATCAGTTAAGAAAAGAAAGATAGTAAATAGGAATAAATGTTACGTAAGACGTGATAAAGTTCTAACAAAAGAAAATTAGACAAAATATTTTAAGACAAAGCATCCCCATCGGATAGGGAAGATGCGCGCTAAAAATTCCCTTTCTAGGGATTACTGTGGCCACGTTGCCATAGGCCCTTTAAAAAATATAACCAAACTATGTGTGAGGTACGATTGGAATGCCTACGATTTTTTTTATTTCCAATCTTGCCGCTTAAATTAACTGTCCAGCGTCCATAAATGGGCTGTTGAATGTTATCCTGGTTCCTGCATCAAACATACCGCTGCCACTTCTGTAATGCAATTGAGTTTGAAAATCACACACGAAAGTCATCGTTCAAATCTAGCCAGAAGCGTGGAGGGAGTTTGACAATCAAACTAGCCTGTGGCCAAACAACGAACGATCCGGAGTTCGCCCATTTTATTGCCCTGTCCGTGAATCTTTCCCCTTTACTAGCCCCTGATTACTTTTCGCTACTGTTGATTTCAATGGGGGGTCAACTCCAGCCACTGTCCACTCTGCTATGGGAGCCTTGTCCAATCTGTTCATCATTAGCGAGGAGGGAGCAATTACGCTGCGGGTGGAGTAATAAAGTGACCACCGCTAAATTGCTTCTTGTGAATGGAGCTGTAAAGAATGATTCTACAAATGTCTAGATGACCGATAGGAAAGTTAGCCGTGAAGGGAGTCTCAAAGAATGGCGTTTGACGATACGAAAACCGCCAAATTGGGAGAAAACCTTGAAGAATTGCATTGTAAACAGAGTAGCCGACAGCAGGGTATAAAATGCCACTATTTCGAGTTTTTCGTCTCATGTATATTCCATTGGATGGGAATTCATTAAAATTGGTCCTTCTGTATATTAATAA
>BGPR01024723.1:0-22948 GCA_013235015.1 Araneus ventricosus | reverse complement strand
CCAATGAAGTCTAAACTCAATAATTTTACCTTTTCAAGAAAAAAAATGCGAACCCTTCATTAGTAAATTGCATGCCTTTCTAAAATGTTTAAATTAATGCAATCAGTAAATTACTCTTTTTGTCACTTTAGATTAAGAAATAAAAAAGGCATTCATAAAATATCTTACATGACAGCTAAAATAAAAGCTTTAATTAATTGTCGCAGTTATTTTTATCACGCATATTCACAAAATATCTTTCAGATAATTATCAAAAAATATTTTTATTAGAAGGCACATTTAAACAAAACGTTCATCAATTAATTAGCAGCAGCTCCAAAGAATAATCAAATTATCTTTCAAAATGTACCGAGTTATGACATAAAAAGTACAATGTTAAATTAAAATATTATGCAGAATACAGTTAATTGCGTTATCATTTTGTATAGCGCATGTTTTTCCTGCTTAATGAAGACAGTTACTTTTGAAAGAAAGCAGACAAAAAGATTTGCTTAAAAGAAACATGTTTTTAGTAGAGTGTAGGGAAGGAAAACTGAGTAAGAGATGAATTTGTCAGTAATCTGATAAAAACACTTTCTGACACAATTATTTTTTTAGAAATGATCATAAGAAACTAATGACTTTCTCTTTAATTAGTCTTAATATTCCATTTTTGCTTTCTTTCAATAAAAGACGAAATACTGCTTGTTTAAGGATAACATCAAAGCTGAAGGGAAGAATTCATTATTGCACAACTCTTTCAACGAATTAACGTAGAATTAATTACTCAACAAAAATGGTGAGAATAATGTTGGATTTGATTTTACCTTCCCTTCATCGATGTTTACTGTTCAAAAAATTAAATAATCACCCTGTCTTCGCAGCATTATTCTCATTCAAACTAAGCTTTAATCGAAATCTTCTGAATCCGCATATAGTGCTTCAAAGACATTAGAAGAAGAAGACTATTTATACAAAACAGCATCCATGACGTCAAAATACGTAATTTTCGAAATTCGAGAAAGCAGTCGGTAGACTGGGAATTCTATATTGTGCTTTTTATATAAATTGCATTTATATACATATTTTGTGTTATATAATTCTCATTCTTACCTTAGATGTTTCATTACGTTTTGGGTTTTTTTTTTATTAGTTTTCTGTTTACATCAGAAACATGCCTGTTCGTTAGCGTTATTAGAGGAAGTACGAGGGTAAGTCATTAAGTAAGTCACAAAAAGTAAGAAGAAAAATAATTTGCCGTGATAATCACTTGGAAACAATTATATTTTTCGACTTAATCTCCACCAATGTTGACGCACTTATCCCATCGTTTTACCAGCGCCCCAATTCCAGCTGCTTAGAATTCTTTGGGTTGCTGTTTCATCCACAGTAGGACTTCGTCTTGAACGCCGTCATCATCTACAAAGTGTTTGCCCCCAAGATGTTGTTTTAGTGGAACAAACAGATGAAAATCGCTTGGGGCTAAGTCTGGGCTGTAGGGTGTATGCTGTAGCACTGACCAACCAGACTTTTCATCTGTTTAATCCACTAAAACAACATCTTGGAGGCAAACACTTTGCAGATTATGACAACCTTCAACACGAAGTCCTACTGTGGATGAGACAGCAACCCAAAGAATTTTATGCAGCTGGAATTGGGCCGCTGATAAAATGATGAAATAAGTGTATCAACATTAATGGAGATTATGTTGAAAAATAAAATTGTTTCCAAGTGATTAGCACTGTAAATTATTTTTTCTTATCTTTTGTGACTTACTTAATGACTGACCCTCGTATAATCTAAATTACATTGATGAACTTTGAAGTTATATTATATTTAGTTAATTTTAATTAAATTATTGATTAGATTACTTTTAATTTTTATACAGTCTCACTTAACTTGACTTGTTTCATGTTTGTAAAGATAGAATTTTGTAATCGATTTTTTACTCTCTTCCTGGTGATCTAGAGTTTCTACTTTTCAGTCTTTAATTTATAATAATTAATTATAAATTAAAGACTGGTAAGTATAAAATAATTAAAATAAAAATTCCAGATTTTCAGCAAATTAATCAGTTTCAAAACTGTGTATTTTCAAAATTGTTTCTACTAAAATTATTTACAACTTAGTTAATAAATACATTCATTTTATAGCATTTTATAAAGCTATTCTGAATACTCGGGCATACTTATAAATAAAATACATTATTTAAACTGCATTTCGACGATTATTATTCGAGAAATTCAAGCTTAAAAGATATCAGTTTGTGAAAAAAACCTCATCATTTTGTTTCTCTTAGAAAGGAACAGAAATTCTGTTCGCTACAATGCCGATATCTTTCTAAATCTTAATGGTATTAAACTGGAATTTTTATATAAGCTGCCCTATATATCTGGCTTCCCAATAACCAAAGAAAAATTATACTATGTTTCTCACATGCGCTGTAAGAAATTATTTACTACAAATACTCAAATTTCCTTTATTCTTTAAAATACTTACTTCAGACTTTAATACAATGCTTTTCTAACATATTGTGAAGTATTCTGCAAGTTTCGTATAATTTGGTTCAAAACTCTGCATGTTAGAAGAAAACAACATGCGGAAAAATTTGGAATTTTTTTTAAGAAAACATTTATATCTTCCCGAACATACCTCTATTTTCGCGAAAATTGCATGTAAGCAATGTGCATAGCAAACAACACCAATGATAAAAGTGGCAAATCATTATCAGCTTTCTGTGAAATGGGGTGAGTCGAGATCATCTTCTTATTCATCAATTTCTATTCGGTCCAATAAATGCCCACGTGATCGAGTCATTAAATATGAGATAAGCCTATTCATCACATGGTCGAAATTCAAGAGTAGTTCCTTTGCTGGAGAAATTCAAAAAAATGTGTAAATCCGAAAGTATCCGGATACTTTTGGTCATATAGTGTATGTACAGTGTACACCATGTAATGGAAAATCTTTGCTCCTACAAAAAGCACACAGAATGAATGATGTAGGTCTATATACTTCTTATTGAATTTTTTTCAGTTATGCTTTTAATAATTCGGGATTGTTAAAAGAACAAATGGAAAACGATTTCATGCTACAATCATCTATCTCATTTATCCAATTATAGCCGAAAACTGAACAAAAGTTTTTTCTGCTCAAAAAAGTGTATACAAAATTTAAACAATATAAGCACAATGTCATAGCACAGTTTAAAATGTTATTAACAGTTTCATACTCAGTGCAACTTTTAGTCACATGCTTAGATGGCACGCACAGTTACGTTTTTCCTGTAACCAGATGTCCCATGAACTAACTCTATTACCAATTTTTGCAATAACAAAATAACATAATTCTCTGAAAGCCCATTTGTTCGCAAGGACTCTCGGAATATGAAACGAATATTAATTTTATCTAAAATGTAAAATTAGTAAGTAATTAGTAGTTTTAAAAGAATATGTTGAGATTTCATGTTCCTGCATCTAAAATCAGAGATGGCGCATCAAGTTTATGATTTTATTTCTGAGAGAAATCCCAAAAAGGAATCCAGCGGGAGTCATTTGTGATCGGCAAAAGTGTAGTACTAAGTCTCATGTGATCGATAAATTTTGTTTTCCTGCAGGAGATCAACTCCTATATTTCCAAAATATTTCGTTCTAAGTATGAAATACATAAATATAACAGAAAGAAACACATATATCAAACACGATTAAAAGATGCACAAAAGTTAAATTTTTTTAGTTATAACCTGCTTTCAACTAAACAGCAGCACGCTCAACGCTACCAAACTGCAGGTACGCCCGTGTGACAGTCGTCCTCAAAGGGTGAAGCGCTCCAGGGATGAATTGGTTTACTCGGAGCACTTGGACTCAGAGGTCCTCAATCTCCGATAGTTTCCGAAATAAATTTTATAAAATGAGGCTTCCCCACAAGGCCATTAAGATCCTTATTATTTTTATAAAAAGTGTTTCATTTTTACACACTTTTAATTAACTTCACTTGTTTCATGTTTGTAAAGGTGGAAGTTTGTAATCGATTTTTCGCTCACTTTCTAATGTGCTAGAGTTATGTAATTTTGTACACTTGTTTGCTCGCGATGACAATACCCTATTTTAACTATTTAAGAACTTAATTATCAGTTAATCAATTAATTTAATTCAACTTTTAGCGAATTTGAGAAAAAATTGGATAGATTACATAGTATTTTAACTATGAATTATAAATTAAAGGCTAAAAGGTAGAAAATTAAAACATAATGATTAAAAGAAATAAAATAAAAAAATATTTTTACTAATAATTTTCATGACGCTTATTTATTTATTATTACTTATTTCAACAATTAGAGGGTTTTTAACAACTGCTTTTATTCAGCCTATTTTTAACATGGAATAGCAAATATTCATAAATATTGAACACAGAAGGATTGTTACTCTTGAACACTCTAGAGTATTATTCTCTGTAATATTATTCTAAAATTCCTTTAAATGCCCTTCATAGCTTACTAAAATTATATTAATAAAATAATTATAAGTACCATTTTGCAATAAACTAATTTATTTAAGTAATGGAAATGAATAAGCAAATTGTTTTTAAGGGCTTATTGGTTGAAATGAAATAAGGTAACCAATGAATAAATAATAAAATCCTTAACATTATCATTGTAATAAACTGTTTTTATCGACTTCATATAATAGCTTATAAACTGAGAACGTCACTATTCATTCCAGCTAATTTAGGCGCGCAATATAGATTGAATGCGACAAATATAATCATGACATAACTATTTTATCTATTACATTTTATACTCTGCCATAACTTTTGTTACTTTAATCGATTCCGTAAACAAACAAAAAAAAGTAGCACTTCATTTTCTGTTCATGCTATCTTTTTTCCTCTTTTTTATTATTTCTGCGATTTAGTAGGCATCTAAGAAAAAATATTGAAATATGTCGTATGCGTGCTGCCTGTCGAATTTTAAAAACGCTAACTACATGATTGCTACGAAGCACTTATGTCATTGACCAGTTAGGTTGTCGAGAAAAAAAACATGAATAAAAGAAATGGATAAGCCATAAGAAAAAAAATCCTCATGAACCAGCAAATCGTTAAATGAATTTATAGAGCAAATATTATATTTGGTTGTCAATTTTTCCACAGACTAGTTATGGAATGCAATCGAGTTGAGTCGGCTTCCAGCCAGTTTTTTTTTCTATTACATGAATAAAATCCTCAGTATATAAACAGGATGGCCGCGCATTGAACATAAACTTCCCTTCATGATAAGATCAGTGTCCTAGAATAAATCGTTGCACATTGATGCGTTTAGCTTGTTTATTTATTATTATTATTATTATTATTATTATTCAGACGCAAGAGCCATTATGTTGACTATACTGCGCCAAACAAATAGAATAAATAGCATCAAGTCAGAAATACATCAAGCACTGCTTTTACAGTATAACCCCGGCTAACCGAAGTAAAAGGGGAAGCCGTTTCGGATAACTATTTTTTTGGTTAAGCCATGAACATCTAATTTATCTGCAATTCTGAACTGTTTTGAGTGCAAAACGAATTCAAAACTCTCTCCGTAGGCTACACTCACGTTCTTGACTAAAGTTAACCTTCAGTCGAGGGCAATATTCTCACCGGCTAGTTCGGGAGTAATGCGCCTCGCAGGCACAGGTAAACAATTTTTATTAATAATAATTCTGTTAATAATTCGACGTAATTCTGTTAAAACCCATTAATTTTAATTTTAGCATTCTAAAATTAATCACTGACCTTCTTTCGAAGGCTTAAAAGAAAAAAGTGGGGGATATCGTTGTAAAAAAGTGTCGCCTTCGCGATTATTTCCAGGTGCAGTACAATATTGTTTAGCAACGGATTCGGAAAACCTCCGCTCTTTTGCGCATGCGCCGGGCGGAGCTATTGTCATCAAAATGGGAGGAAAGTGAAGAATGGAAGGGTGATGTTTACATTTTACTGAGCGTGATGTAACAAATAACTCCGGAAATGCGCTCATATGACTCATTGTCTGACACCCCTTCCCGGAGTAAAATAGTCCAAAAGTGGTAGTCTCGGAATCCGTTGCTGAACAGTACGTGTTTTTTGGATTGGCGTTTGCAGAGGCCCGGGATAACCCGGGTTTCAGTTAATCCGAGTTCGATTAACCGGGGTTATATTATATTTTTGTTTTAATCAAAAATTGTGATTAGTTTCTTAGGACATTTAAATAGTACAGCTCACGCCGAATCGTCAGTAAATATGATAACAAATATCATTATTTTAATAATAACATGAGGCTGCTTCTAACAAGGCCCTTAGAGCAATGAATCAATTGATTTCAATATAGACAAGTAAATATAAACTTGGTTTACAGTTTTTTTGGAAATAAATATTTCCTTCTCCATTCCTTTGACTTTATCGAAGATTCTTGTGATTAGAACTTATAAAATCACAGAAAAAAATCACACGAAATCATATAAATCTTTAGCCATGGGATAATCTGGTGAATGCAATTCACAAAATCATAGAAAACGTACGGATAAACATCTTCATCATGATTTTACAAATATTTTTCAGGGATGTTGAAATTCCAAAACGGTAAATATGTATCCCTCAAGCATTCGCAAAATTTTATCCTGACCTAAATATGTCTTTTAGAAGAGAAAACTTAAACAGAACTTCCCTTTTTCGGAGTTGAACTGGGTTCTGACTGCATTTAATAAAATGTTTAAATTTAAATTTTTGTATCGTTTCGTTTGAGGTTGCAATATTCTTTCATTTTACGGTTGTAGAAGCTTTACTACATTTTTGTAGCAGGGATTTCGAAATGTTTCTTACTTTAGTGAGCTTTGAATAGAAAAAAGTTTCTTTTATGAAAGTTTTTATTGTTTCCGATTTTTCTATGTCCACATTGTTTGTTAATCTATTTCATGCATTGATTCGTCTGTTGTTTCATTTTTTAAATTTCTACAGCTGGAAGCAAATTTAGACTAATTTCTATAATCCAAATGTTATAAAACAATATTTCGAAAAAGGTTTAGTAAACATTTTACCAAAATTGTTGCAAAATAGTTCTTTCTAGTGGCATCTCTTTTTTTGCCAATTTCTAAACACTACAACCTTAATTTGAATTAATTAACTTTGAATTGATTTTTTCCAACTTTTAAACGAAAAAAATTAAGTTGCTCTGTTTATTCTCATTCGCACCTAAAAATCATTAGTTATTTTTACCTTCAATTCTTATTGACTGATCGAAGCGAGATGCTTTTTTAACTCAACCGTTCGGCATTTCCTCTCTTTGTCCATAAATTTGTTCGTTACGCAAACATGGCCGATTTTCTTCGAATTTCGCATGAATGTTCTCTGAAGTGATTAAAATAGATTTAAGTGTAAGGATTTTTATTTTTTTATTCCGTTTCATGCCGGTTTTGGAAGTCATTTTAATGTTCCGTTTCATGTAATGTTCAGCTTTTTTCAAAGATCTAACCCAAACGGAACTCCATTCATAATGCTTCCAAAGATACAATTAATAGCAAGTGGCTTTGATTGCAATTTTGTTAACACTGATGAAAGTACACATTTACTTGTAATTTTTTGAATACTGATAAAAGCAGAGACTTGCGTAAATAATTTGCATGGGAAAAAAATGGACAATCTATTGAAAACTACGTTAAAAATCAGATTTTGGGGGGTCCCTAGGTCTACTGTTCACAGAACTTATAGTTATAAATATTTCCTAACTTTTAAATGCCTTATTCAGTTTTCAAAATAACCATCTTCACTTGATATTTAATACGACCTTTGTATTTAGGAGTTTTTTTTAGAACTGAAAGGATTAGTACACATTTTTGTTTCTGTTTGTAAGAAACAAATGAACTTAATCAAAAAAGCTTAATTAAAAATAACAGGTAATAATTTATGCACATACCTGCTGGCAATTTGATTGGCCTGACTACTTTTAAATCACTCGCGAGTCGAAATTTCCATTAATTCTTTATTTATTATAAAATGCAGCGCATAAATTTTCTTAATCTCATTAATATTTTGAAAGACTTTGAAAATAATTAATGATTCTGTTCAAATTCATCTCGTGTTAATTACTTAATTACATTTTCAGAAAAAAAATGGATTTTTGAAAAAATTCTTTGCACGCTTAGTTTCATTAATTTTAAAGCTGATTAATAATAGTGTTGGGTTTCCCAATCATTAATGCGTTAAATTTCCAAGAATAATAACAAATGTATAAGAGAACACGCTCATTATTACTAAAGTTCCCAATTAATCTTGTTAAATTAACGTATAAAATATTTTATGTGAGCTGTATATTTTACAATACATTAGTGATATCAAAGACAGATTTGCAGTTGTTATTAATTAATGCATTTCAAAAGATTCGTATTAAACTTTAAAACGAGCGTATTGTGTTTCCTTTGTACCTAATTACATATACGCATCATGTTACTGAGTATCACATCATTGCACATCTAGTTCCATTATGCTTAGGATTGCCATAATTATCAAGTACTGATAAGGGACGTTTAGGTGCTAAATAAATAAAACATGAAAAGTGAGTAGGTATTGGTTTATTTTAGTCTGATAAAGAAATCAATAAATTTTAAGCAATCTAATAAAAACGTGGCATAATAAAAATATGCGATCCTAATCTTTTTTGCCCATTCATATTTTAAAATTGATTTTACTTTCTTAATTATATCATTTTCTTCTTTCACATAATTATAAAAAATTTGGGTGCAAGTCATTTTAAAATTACAATGACGCAGAGTCTAGAGAGAAAACGGTACAAATAGTAAAAAAATGGGACAGACTAGAGAAATAGGGTGACAGTCACGTATACACGGGACGTATGGCAATCCTAATTATACTGTACTTAAAATTTGAAAGTCAAAATAACTTCCATGCATTGCATTTACAGGACATTATTTGAATTTATAACCTGATCCTACTGATATTCAAGACTAAAGGAAAATTGCAAATTATTCATCCAGGTAGCTAGCTATCTATGATCTCTTAACATTAGTTTTAATAATATTTATGAGATATTCAAGACTTTTAAAGCTTAAAAAATGATTCAACTACTTTTGAATTCTTAGTATTCACTTTTTAAACTCTTCTATTTAATATGAAGCTTATTTCGGGATAAACTAATAAAAATCTTGAAATAAAACCTAGCGTGATAACTTTGTGCGCCTTTAATTCTAGAATGACAGTATTTCAAATGGAGAATAATCCCGCTGGTTTTAGTTTATAGAAAATCATCTCATGGGAAGCTTCAGATGAAAGATGATCGATTATTTAAAATATCTTATGTACCGTTACTTTTTTTTAACTTTATGAAAAGTTCTTCCCTACTTAAAAAGTCGTTGTTCTTTAAACGCTTTTCGACATGTAAAACACACACATAAAGTTATCGAACTCACGAAAAAAAGCATTTATTGCAAATTACTTGTTACTTATATTCAAATCAAGCATTGCATTGAATTCTCAAATATCTCAATAATTGATTCTTAGCTAGATCGAAACAGTAACATATTTAAAAAACAGAATACGTCATCCAATTAGATACAAGAGGAATTTCGGAATTAAAGGGGTCAGGTGTCCGTAGATGTCCAACTGCAACCCCACTCTCTATTACTCCAGTCAAGTCACCCATCGTCATTAATTTGTTATCAGTTAACGGAAATGAATCCCGTTAAAGCCGGCCATTGACATCGGAATTCGATCTCAGAAGCTCCATCGGCAGCTTTCAATCCTATGAACACTTTCAGTTTACAGCTCCGAAATTGTGAGGTAATCCGCAACTGCCGACCCTCTTTCCAGTTGTCATGGAAACTATGGCGACTGCAACTTTAATCCCGAAATACTAGTTCTGGTTAGAGGATTTTATTTAGGAATTGTTTTCTCTGGTGAGAGTTTGAGAGCGGGCTTTAATTTGAGTTCGCGCGGAAATGGATTTGAACGTAAAATTGGGACGCGGAATTTCCTTCGCAACATTTTGTGCAAGACATTTTTGAGGTAGAGAGGTTATTATTTACAAATAATAGGGACACTCTATGAAGATGGAGGTATTATTATAATCTCATTTATCCTCCAAATCATACAGACAATACTGCTAGAAAGTATCATAGTATGAATTTGAATAAATGCACCCAGGGAGACAAAATACATGTTATGGCGACATGTGGATTCAAATCAATTTACTGGACAACAGCCAGTATCCTGCACCCAGTTTCTGCAGCTCTCCAGCCGTTTTCTTATTCTTGGTACATGTTCCGTTAAACATCAATTGTACTTACAAGTATCATGTGTAGTAATTCTTCAGTTGTTTGTACCAATATCATCGGTGTCTTTTCTAGTTTTATCATTTGTATTTCTGCGCCATGACTGCGTAAGTATAATTTAGCAGTCATAGCTGCTAGACTGTGCATTGTATATGATCATCTTTGGTTAATCACCGAGAATTATGATGAAATAAAATTGTCAGTATACTTCTCAAGATATGTCAATCATAAATCATTTACAACATAGTCACCGTTCGTAGTAGAATATATCTGCTGTAGGCTAATCTCCACGAGGTGAGTTATACTATGCAAACACAGCCTAACACATTCTTTATGTTTAAATGCATATTAGTTAAAAACTGCGTGATTAGCTTCATGTTGATGGTAAAAAGTTTTTGTTGTTTATTTGTTTGTTTGCTTCTGAATTGTCTTTTTATCATTCTAGACATTTTGCATAGAAGAAGCTTCTTCCACCGCTCTTCGTTCAATTAAAAATTATTCTAATAGCATTAATAGAACTTTTTTAGGAAATGCGTAAGCTACGATTACGTATTACACAAAGAGCATAATTTACAAAACATTTCACTTCAAGTTCCAGCGACTGAAGAGTTCGTTTCTGAATCTTTAAAAGTAAACACTGGTACATTAAATAAGAATTTTAAAAATTTGGCGAGAAGCAAGTCGTAGAGTTATATAATAACGAAATTTGTCCATTTGTTACTATTATTTCCATTTAAAGGGAAATGGTTAATCAACCATCAAATTTTTTTAAATGCAAATATTAATGAACGAACAAGAAAAAATAGTACGACATATTTGATTTTTTCAAATTGATAATTTTTAGTTTTCTAATGGCTGTCTATATCTCAGGAAGATACATGATTTTTAATTTCGAATATATCTTGGATGTAAACGTTAATTGTTTCAATAGGTGAGCTTTCATTAACGTCGTTGAAGGCTGACCTGAATGTCATGATGAATTGAACAATAATGAATTTAGATTATTTTTAAATAATGAGAACTTTTAAATGCACGTTTGTACCAAGGGTATTGTGAATCTGTAACTTTCACTACTAACGCTCATTGTGGTCGGGCATTCATGCCTTTCGAATCTCTTCTATAACATCATGTAGGCAAAGTTTAACACTTGTTTTGCCAGTCATATTTACATTCAGTTAAAGTCGATTCCTCTAATATCTCTGGCGTACCTAAATGCCATCTCTGTCTATTCTCTTCTATAGCATTATGTAGACAATGTTTAACTCTTGTTTTGTCAGCCATATTTTCATTCATTCAATTAAAGTCGATTCTTCTCTTATAGCCTGCGTACCTAAATGACATCTCTGTCTCTGTGTTTATTTGTAAAAATAATTTGTTGTGATATGCTTGGCTAATCCTTATGGTTTGTCATAATTTTTTTTCAAATTACCATTTTTATGATTAAAAAAAGAGTGAGTTATACATGAAAAAGAAAACAGAGCAATTAATTATGAATTAAATATTTTAATAACAATCTTCAGACTTATTATACCAATTTTCTTCACAGAAATTTTGATAAGTGGAATTCTTTCGAGTATAAAATACACAGTTTATTGTTGCTCATGAAGCTGATGGTTAATTAATTCACTAATTTGAAACAATTTCGCTTTTGGTTTAAAATCAAATAAATACTAAAAAGAGCTGAATCTCAAGAAATATTAACTCTCTGTAAAGCTGGACGCGGATGCATGAATCTTAATGTTTAATTAAATCATTATGGGGGAAAAAAGAATTTAGCAAAAGAATATTTCCTTAATATGAATAATTTATCATTTTACATTCATCATGCACAGCTGCTCATTTTCCTTAGGAAAAAGGCGAATCGAAAATGAAATGATTATAAAATAATTGGTGATTTCGATATTTAAATTGGGGAAATTACACAAAATTTTCAATAAGGTTATCTTAAAATAATATGCAACACATTTTATATTTTAGTTAATTATATCTTAGTCAGTTGTATTCCTATCTTTATTATGAAATACTTAAGGGGAGTCAGTACCCGGTATACTTTCAAAAATTAGCTTTTTTTATTTTTATATATTTGAAATCTCCATTTCAAGACCTTTCTAACGATATTAGTCTTTTGCTCGTGTTCTTACTAGAAGCAAGTTAAAATAAGCTTTAAAAAGATGTAAATGCAACACAAGATTTATACCTTTAACTTGAATTATCTCAAAATGGTATTTTTGAAACTGTGTGTATCTTTTTCTCAAAATCTACTTTATGTATGCTCTTGAAATTTTTATCACCTATCCTAAACATATAAATGTAAATACTGATGTGATTTTTTTCTTGTATTACAAAAATATTTCTTAACAGTGCTGATCTCGTGTTAGAAAAAGGCATTTTTTGAAAAAATCATAGTGACATTCAGTTAACTTTTTAAAAAACAAGCTTTATTTATGTAAGCATTTCACTTCAGTATAGAGATAAATGTCTACTTAAACTGTATAAAACATTTCAAACATATATCTACAATAGATTGTGAGAAAAGGTACATAGAAAATGGTCAATTTAACATTGGTGATATAGGGGGTACTGACTCCCCTTAAAGTTAATTGCTGTCAAAATACAATATCAATATCTTTTAAAATCATGTCTATTATAATGTTTCGAGAATTTACTATTGCTATTGAATGTTCGAGATTTTATCGATGGCTAATCGATTTTCCAAGATAATCAATTTTATCCATTATCTTTAAAAAATGCTACAAAAGAGGCTATACACTGCATTCTCTCTTTTATACCCCTACAGTAATGTAACTTCGATTTAAGTAGATTAGCGTTCCCTTTTGAAGTCACACGACGTATATTTTGGACTGAACTTCAGTTGTTTTTCGTTTGCCCTGAACCGCAACTCCCTCCTCAAAACGCTCGCACATCACCAGCGGAAGAAGGTTTGTTTCTGACGGATTTAACTCTATCGATACGGGACCGTCCCATACGTCCCTTCAAACAAAAGTCGATAGCCGGCCGAAACGTTTGAATGTCACTCTGAAATTTCCAACCCCTTTCGTTAAGTGTGATTGATTTCACACCAGCGGCGCGTGCTTTCTTCGTTAGAGTGGCTCTCCCAGATGTGTTTGGGGAAGAGGGGAATTTTCTTAGAATTCGGACAATACCTGCTGTCATTGTGGTTCTTGTGGAGGAAAGTGAATTTCCTTTATCTTTGATAGAGGAGCTCGGACGTTCCCGTATTTTGAGATCCCTTTATTTCAATGGCCTTAGGAATCAGAGGGTTAATACGCACCAGGCCGCGCGCAAGATAGATCTTTGGTGGAATCGGGTTTCGAATCAGCAACCCTCCGTTCTCGAAGCTGAGATTCTGCCACCAGTGCAAAGCAGACTCTTAACAGTAATGTAGCATTATGACAGAATATTCGTTATTTTATTTATTTACACTATGGAAATTATTTTTTAATTCAAAGATCTTTCAACCAAAGTTCTTTCAATACTAAAAACTTTATATTCAAACAAATATTGATATTACTTTTCACACTGTTCAACATTTGTAGTGAAATTGACAAACAGAATCCATATTAAAACTATTGTATCCTTCATGAGTCACAGGAAACGGATAATATAAGAGAGTAATCAATTTTACATGGCAGATAGTAATCAAAGATTGCCTTTTGTAATTAACTACTGAGTGACACAGTTTCCTGTTTTTGGATCCTACTTATAAGATTCCAGGTATCAGAAAAGTGAGTTCCTGGTTTCAACTTAGTTAAATGATAATAAGTATTGATTTTTTTGGAGATCTTTAATTGAGAACCTTTAAAAATCACGCTGTACCGTGCACAAAACCAGACAGATAAGGCGTGAAATTATCTTAAAAATATTCTTCAATTTATATTTCAATATCTAAGTATTATCAAAAAATTGCCTAATTATATTTATTTTGAAAACATCGTGTTAAGCAGCATTTTTAGCCACATTTAACTTTCTTGATATTGTTCGAATGTACAAGCTGAAAATACCAAATTCCTTGCTGTTTAAGTTTCTTATAACCCAAGAAACAATATTGTCTCAATTTTTTTTCTCAATATTATGACGTTTGTACAAGATTATTTTAATTTCTCCACCTGTGAGACCAACACAAGATAGAAAAATAAATGAATGAGAAAAAATATTTATCAAAGCAAAAATAAGCATTATATTCATGCAAAAAATAAATGTCACTTTCCACAAAATAGTAAAAACATATTAACAAATCAAACGGTTTTTCAATTTTATTTATTTTAAATTGTAAAATGTTTCTAGAAGGAGGAAAAACCGAATGTAAATCACAGTAATGAGGAATAATTTGAACTGGTGTGAAAATTTAGGTTCCAAATAATAAATTATTGGAAAGCACGAATCTATTGCATATCATTTAATTAAACTAACGTATGATCGCCATTCACCGTAATTTTACTTTGCAACATTATTTGGATACATTATTTATTATTCATAGCGTAGTATTAATTTTTCTATCCTAATAAACCATTTTTTCATGTTATCCTATATTCTGTAATTAAGTTGCTTACTATAAATATCTCGAAGGCTATAATTCAATGATTTTAGCAAAAATAATCCATCTTGTGGATCTCTTGGTGGTAATCCAATTTTCCAGAAGAATTCCATAAATTTATTCGTAAATTGCTACTGTGTATCTTTCGCATTCCACTGTGTATCTTAGTTAGTCTCTTCCGAAAACATATGGACAAAACCCTCGCCTTAAGCGTATTTCTACCGTTCTCTAGGATCGATAAGCTGTGATTCATATTCTACTATTCCGTCTATATAAGTGAGTTTTTTGTAGTTTTATCAGGGTTTTTTGTTTTGTTTATATAAGATATTCTTAAATTTGTCTGCCCGATTTATAAGCTAAGTTATACATTCATATCTTTTCATCTCACTTTTACTGAAACATCGCCATAAGAATCGATGGAAACACACTTAAGCGGAAAACTTTAAACCAAAAATGAATCGGTATTACAGCAATATATATATTTTTCGCGATTAAAAATTTGAACTATGAAGACCTCTAAATGCATCTAAATGTTGCAAATAATTAAGGTGCAAATTGAAAAGAATATTATTTTGTGAATATACTCTTACACTCGTATTATGTTATTATCATAACTTTTTTCTGTCTGGAGTTCTACCTTCTGTGAAACTATTAATAAACTACCTAAGTTCCTTGCACATAGTTCTCATAATTGTATTCATTTGAAAGATGCATGAATTGAGTTGTTTTTATTTTTCTGCGAACTGATGAAAATTAACATTTTTATATGCTGATCACACTATTTGAACATGACGAAAAATTAGCCATGGAGAAAGAAATGAGACCTAAAAGACCAAATATAAAATAAATTGTTGAAGCATTTCTTTAAACTTAACTATTTGAGAATTGTTCTATTTTAAATATCCTGCTTCTATTATATCCTTTCGAAATTACCACAGAAACACTACAATGAATACAGCTGCGGACCCTTAATCTAGCTATCAGTACAGGTATTTCTAAAAAGTGCCTTTAATTAAAATCTATAACTAAAAATCCTAAATAAACTGTCTAGCTCTGAAAATAGCCATTATCAGACATTGTAAAATCAAATAATTACTCACGGAGCTTCGAAACAGCCCTCTATTTGTCAAATGAATTAACATTAGGATTCTTAATTCAAATATAAACCTATAAAAAATTTACAACTGTTTCAAATCTAGAATTTTGTAAACTTTTTTCGCCACAACTCTCCAAGTTATTACAATCACAACGCACAATAACAAGATGTCTGCTAATGAAATCTTCTTGGGAATTCGATTATTTGGCGTGATTGGGCGAGCGAGAGTACCCTGTTCTGGATTTCAACGCCATAATTATCTACCACAGCAAAAGAATACAGTAATTAACTTCATATACTTTCGCAACTGGAACCGAGACGGAGCTAATTAAATGTGTTAAGCATAAGCTGTCTCACATACGAAAATTATTTTATTACTTGAATGAAGTTCGAATTTTGGAATATATCCTGAAGTACATTTGCAAAAATTGAACGAGCTTTAAATATCATCAAGACATTTACAGTCTTCTTATTAAATGATAAATCAGGTAATTAAGAAAAAAATTATGAAATGCAACATATTTGAACTCTGAAAAAGTCCTAGTTATGGAAAAACAAGAACAAGCATATAAAGACTGACAATTGTTTCCACAAAAAGCATTTAAGCATGAAGTACAGTTTCAATGACTTCACTGTCTACAAGACGCCAAATATTTTCTTTCGATAGATACACCGCTTTTGACGCATTGAGCTAAAACTCACAAGATAGTTTGTATAGTAGTCATTTTTATTTCAAACTAGCTTTTATGCGCGGAGTTGCTCGGGATTAATACACTTTTATGTCTAATATTTTTAATGAAAAAACTATTTTTGAATAGAAAATTATAATACAAAATTTCGTCTAAAACTTTTTTACTTAAAATTTCGTTCATAAATAGTGAAGTATAAGAAGGATTTTGAAGATTGTTTTGGGTCAATTAATTAAATAGTTAAATTTTCATTGATAAAAAGCGTCAAAATAAACCAGATCAATAGTTCTTCCTGATATAAATTATGAATCGTCTGCTTTTAAACTTTTCCTCAGTATTCTTCCAGAATTTTGTTTATATGCTCTAGAAACATCTCTTCATACGTATTCTTGTTCTTTGACATTAAAAAATATATTGCTACAAATTGTGAATTTTATACACAATTGATTTTTTTAAAAAAAATTATTGAAATGAGAGCAATTTTTAAAGCAAATGAAATTTATGTCACTGAAAAGCTATTTTTTAATTTTAATATAGAATAAAAATAGTTATTACTAATATAATAGTCCAGATCTGTCTCTCGGTAACGCTCTGACGTCGCCAACAATAAAACTCGCGCCATAGACAGAGAGACGTTAAACATCATTATTTCATTGTTAGAGAACCGAAATTTCAAAATTTTAAATTTAAAAGAGTAATTATCGTTCTAATTTCAAATTTAATAACTCTAAAATAGTGAAATAAAATTTTCTATCGATAGATATAAACTTTTTCTCGCTATGATCAATAGTTCCCGAGAAATTTTAAATTATATTAATCCTATATTTCAAATTAATTTCCGTTTTTTTAATAGAAAGTAGTAAATTACGTCAGTGGTGTATCATGTGCGTGAGATAGATTGGACACCACGTTATTTATTGCAGTCGTGATGATGTAATTTGATAATATTTTTTGGCAACGTTAAAATTTACACAAAGACATCTGAAGTACAAGGAAAATTGTTAAACAAAGAAAAATACTTCACCTGCAATGTTGTTTACCAAGAGGTTTTTTTGAATAAAGAAATATTTAAATAATATGTAAAAAAAAATATTTCCTGTCATAAAACATATGTTTATTTTATTTGTTTTCAACCAATGTTAAACATTTCTCTCGCATATATATCTATTTAAACAAGCCAAATTTGAAGGGAAATCTCTCGAATGAAGAGACAATTTGCACCCGTCAAACCATGACGGGTGATTTTCTAGTTTAATATAATAAATTTTGTTACGTCAAAAAATATGACTGTGAGGCAAAAAAAGATATATAATTAACATTATAATTCATTCGTTATGTTATTATTAGCACACGAAACGTATTTGGAAAATTTTGAGACGTGAAACCAGAATCAAACCTGAAAATTCAGAGAAATTCAAAATTTCACTCGAATCAGGTCAGAAAAAAACTGAATCATTTAGCTGATGTGAATTTATACTAGTTATTTTGCAAAATAAAGTCATAAAAAGAAATGCTAATTAAATGAAACAAAATATAAGAGCAAGCTTAGCGCAATTAGCGTGAGTTTAATTTAGTGAAGAAATTCGTTGCGAAGGCTTATTTACATAAAGAACTACTTACTCTAAACCATAACTTTTCATTAAATCCTTCTTTTAAATATACTTTAAAATCCTTTACTAAACTTTCAACTCTTTAAGTTAACGTGTTAATCTTTAAAATAACACCGTTAAAAAAAATCAGCAACGATAATGAGACAGTTTCATTCGCAACTGACTATACTCTGGGGTTTAGCCTGTTATTTCCTTGCAGTGTTAATTATTGTTCTTGAAACATTTGGCTCCAAGATTAAAATGTCTCCATGGATAAAAACCAAAGAGATTGTCTGCTGTAAACGATAACCCAATCTTTAGTATCGCAAGACTCCTAGTTGAATGGGTCTCTAAATTCTGATACCAAAACCTCATTAAAAGTATTAAAAAACAACTCAAAACTCGCAGGGAAAATAATGCCCATTAACTGAGCATTAAAAGGAAAAAACAGAGAAAAAAATCATTATCGTCAAGCTTTACTTTCTTCTTTAAGCTTATTCCTTTACTGTGTTTCATTAAATGCAGTGCAAGGTTCTATAAAATTAAACATTAAGTTGTTGCGTTTAATTTTTGTAATGCTCTTTTTAAATGCTGCACTTTATTTTTTTCTGAGTGTAATTAAAGTTCGAATTAGCTTTTCTTTTAGGTGTAATTATTTACTTTTTTTCTTTTGAACGTTTTAACCGGAATGTTCTAAAAGCTTGGCTTAAATAATATTGTCTCACCATGTTAATAATAATGTAACTATTTCTTGTTTTGGTACTTGCGTATTAACGCCACCGCAGCTACAGATTGGTTTCCTGGATTTCCAGATTTGGCGGTTTTTAAGTGCAGCCAAATTTGGAGGTTTTTGTACTTACGTATTTACGCCAAAGCAGCTACAGATTTGGCGGTTTTTAAGTGCCGCTAATTTGGCGGTTTTTGTACTTACGTATTAACGCCAACGCAGCTAGAGATTTGGCGGTAATGCGCCAATAAAGAGCAATCTTGTTAATTCGGTACTTAATTCGCACGGGGCGTTGGCGTTAATACGTAAGTACAAAAACCGCCAAATTGGCGACACTTAAAAACCGCCAAATCTGGAAATCCATGGAATGTAGCTGCGGTGGCGTTAATACGTAAGTACCCTTGTTTTTCTTTGAAACTTTGTTGCCAAAAGGAAGGATATAATACATTATAACAAAAAAATAACCCTGCATATATGTCCCATGAACTGCCGAAAATCCTAGAATTAACTTTGATAGAATTTTTGTAATAAAAGTATTGAATCGTTCTTTAAAGATTTTTAATTTAGTAAGACTTCAATAATGAATTTAAATCAATTATGTAGATTTTGAGATAGCTAAACAATAAAGTGAACTAAAAATATCTATAAAGACACTGTTTTCAATAAAAAGAGTGTTATATTCGGAATAACTCATATTTTTTTTTCCAATATTTGAAGTTGAAATTAACTTCTACAGAAATTTCAGGTTCAAACGCTAGAGAGAAGAAACAATATCATTAGTGTTTTACAATAGCACAAGGGTTGTTATAAATACATTTCAATAATTCATTCATATATTTCTCTTTCTTCGTAGGAATCGTTTCAAATATCTATTAGAAATAGATTACAAGGATATTCTAAACAAGTTGGAAAAAAGATCGATTCCCCTTTTTGCTGCCTTCATGACTTTTTTTCTGGGCCAACCACTGATATACAAATATCATGTTTACATACCATCGAAAGGATTCTCCCAAAGAATACCAGATTCTTTTAAAATATATATGGAGGGATTCGCTGTTTGAAAGTTACATTCGATTAGGGAATTTTTTTTCATTTCCCATGGAGACCCAGCTTACCCAAAGGATGTAAAGCTTAACACGATACTGCACTCACCTTAGAGGGAAAGTAAACACAGATAAAATGCCTGAAACCCCTTCAACCTTGGTTGAGAAATAAAAAAATGTGCGAAAATTTTTAAACGACATACTACACCCATCTTGAATTGAAGATAATAGATCAGAAGTAATAAAATATACAGACATAGGAACATAAATAATATGCAGAATGACAAACATATACAGCCCGCTGAAATCCGTTGTCACCACAATAATTTCTGAACGGTAAGAGCTATAGTCATAAAAGTGGGGTGTAGGTATAGTAAAGTTATCATGCGCTACGCAAGGAAACCGCTTACAGCGCCACCTGGCGTCAAAATTCGGAGTTAGCGTTCTTATCTCAAAAACGGTACGATATGCGGGAAAAAGTCAATTACAAAATTGCTCAGCATCATCGCTTTAGTAAGAGAAGACACCTTCCGTACAGTAATGTTAAAAATAGAAGGCGTTAAATTCATATTTGTTTGGTTTGCAACTCCCAAAATTGTAACGCGACATAACGCGGAAGAAAAGAGAAAAGAAAGGACGTAATATCCGATTTTCTAGAGGATACGCCGTTGAGTGATGTATGGTTCCAACACGACGGCGCCCCTCTGCACAAGGTATCAAGTGTCCAACAGTACATTCGGGACACATTCCAGTAACAAATCATTGGGTATGGTGGCTGCGTAGAATGGCCTCCACGTTCACCTGACCTGAACCCATTGGACTTTTTTCTGTGGGGATACATCAAACAGCGAGTGTATGCAACCCCTCCACCAACATTGCAGGAACTTCGAAACCGAATTATGGATGCTTGTGCCAGCGTGTCACCTGCCATGTTGTACAATGTGCAGCGGGAAGTGCAGTCCCATGTTCAGGTGTGTATCGTTGCTGAAGGACACCATTTTGAGCATGACAGATAGATGAGCCTTATTTCCGGCGAGTGCAGTTTTGTTCAACGCGATCAAACAAATGTGCGTTTTGTGCTTTTCATTCGTATCATTTTTGTGCGCAAGATGTTTTTTTGTAATAAATCGATGATGCTGAACAACTTTGTATTTGACTTTTTTCCCGTATTTCGTATCGTTTTTGAAATAAGAACGCTAACTCCGAATTTTGCCGCCAGGTGGCGCTGTAAGCGGTTTCCTTGCGTAGCGCATGACAACTTTACTATACCTAGACCCCACTTTTATGACTATAGCTCTTGCCGTTCAGAAATTATTGGGGTGACAACGGACTTTAGCGGGCACCCAGTATATATTACATAATAAAGAAATATGCATAATAAACAAAAATATACAATAAATAAATATGCACAATAATAAATATAAAAAATATATTCATAAGCAGTGCATATGAAACCCCATTCAACAGAAGCAAGGATCAAAAGATGTATACAAAAGAAAGTATCTACAAAAAAACTGAAATCTGTAATTCAATTCAGAAAAGAAAAAGAACAATGTTTGTATAATACAATTAAAAAAAGGAAATGAAACGATGCTAATAATACAATTAAGGGGGGGAAAGGAAAGTTAGATATGTCAATCACTGGGATAGAGTCTGCACGATGAATCTATTATGGATTGCGATAAAATCAATTAACTAAAAAAAGAAATTTCCTAGCTGAGCATAACTCTGATCATTATTCTGTTGTAAGTAGCTTATATTATTGGCCAAATAAATCCAACATCTTACGTTCTACTTTAGCGTATTTTTACCGTTGTTGTCAAAAGTATCTCGTGTTAACGGCTATTTCAACGACTTAAAAAAGATTTTAATAGTTACGTGAATTCTTTCAAAAACGCTTGAATTTCTCATAGAGAGCCATCTGAAACAATTTAAAAATTACAAAAATTTCAACTCCATTTTGGACGTAGCTATGCAATTGACAAATATCTCCAAAATATGCATTTTCAGATGTGCAGGGCTGCTCAAAATAACTCCGACACGTATTAAGAAAAATTCACACTCATTAAAACAAATCAGTTTTAACGCTTTGAGGTCGCTGATGTGAGTACCAACAGGTCGAAGCAAATTTAGCGTTTCGCAGTTACTTTTCCGTACAGGATTTAAAATCAATCTAAGGATATTAAAACACACAGAATTTGTTGAAACTGATTTGTTGTGTTTAATAGTACTCATAACACATAAAAACATAAATTTTTCGTTTCTGTAATTTTCCGAAGAGTGGTATTTTGCAAAAAAAGCCCTATTAGCCTCTCCAAAGAGATCGATATACATTGATATCTGTAAGTTGATCCAAGCATTTGAATCCGGCATCAGAAAGATAGTTTTCTTTCATTATCGCTAACGTCGACGGCCGCGTTATTCATGATCATTTATTATTTTTTTTTTCCTTCTTGCATCGCTATACACACATGTGACGCTTATCTGTTTGTTTGATTAGACTCAAAATAGAAGAAACCAGCAACAGCAAAAAAACCCGATTTATTAAAACAACAACACGATTAAAAGATCACCTCATTAAAGTGAACAGTTATAACCAGAGAGTAAAATAAAAACAAAACCAGAAGACAAAATGTAACCATGAACAGTAGCAACTGAATGCGAACTTGCTTACATTAGGCGACACCTTTGTATGAATTCCGCAGAAATAACAAATTTACAATCTGAGCTGAAAAATTATCAAAAGTACACTAATTAAGAATCAAATTTAAACTTAGTAATTTTAATAATAAAACTTTTCATTTATTACAGGATGAGAGATTTAAATAATTCGCTAAAAATGCGATTAGAGGTTTCTGACGCCATCTATCCGCAGAATATTATAGTGTTTCAAGGTCAAAATGACTTTTCTTTGTATGTCCTACCGTGACAGAACCCATATCCCTAATGCCTATAACCACAAGAGTTAACTT
>BGPR01024722.1:0-22948 GCA_013235015.1 Araneus ventricosus | reverse complement strand
TATAAAAGTATCAATTGAGAAGGAAAATATAAAACCAATTTTTTTTCGGATTATACAAATTAGTAGAGAGTAAAATCATATGCCCAGAATGCAAAAACATTCAGGTCCTTGAAACAGTGAAAGTCAGACATTTCTAGCATTCATACAATATAGCAATTTTCTGATGATCTTGAAAATAATTCAAACATGGATTTTGAAAGGGGTTATAAAATTTTTCATTTCATACATTAGATGCAAGATAAAATTAGAAAAAAAAATATTGCAATCTTTTTAATGTATAATTTTGCTACTTAAAACTAGGGAGGGGATATGAATATTCAAAACTGAACAATTTTTGGAAGAAAAATGTTTCAAAATGTCTTTTAATCGTATATTGTTAATTCTATTTTTAATGTATTTAAGATGTTCTGACGAAGCTGTTAGAGTTTTACGATTTCTTTGATGGAATCCGTAGGATAAATTATGTGCTTTTCAGAAGTTAAATAATGAATTATCAAAATCGACAGATTGTAATTTAAATGAATTTACATTAGAGATCAAGGACCATCTGCTATTATAATCGAAATATAATCCCTTCCTCAAAACATTCTTCATTTGAAAATTGGCTCATTCTTAAATTGGTTCATTTAATTTAAATTTAATGACCAATTATGCATTTTTAGGTAACCTAAAGTACATTCGAGCGTTTATTGTGCCATTACGAATTTTCAATTTGACAACGTTATTTTTCCTGAAGATTTAAAATTTTCCTTCAGTAGTTTAACGTCTGCATTTAAATGCCATTAAATGGAAAGATACAAAAAGAGAGTAAGCATTTCAGTTCTTGTAAATAAATCATGAGAAAATTGAAGATACTTTTGTTGTAATACACCACGTTCTGCTGTAATTGCATTACGAACTTAATTCTACACATTTTGAAATCTGTCTCTGTGTAAAATAGCTTCTTTGTCACTCACTAAATCATTTTACTAGAAGCTTTACTTCTTTTGCAAATATATAACCATCTCAATATAAATGACTTAATTACCTCAAATTCAAAAATCATAAAAATAAATAAGTTTTTGAAAACACACTTGTGTATTAAAATGTAGAAAATACTTTTATTATCAAAAACAGAAATATCAAAACAAAATCATAACAGCTTGAGTGTGCTGATATAAATATTCCAGGCAAATTGTAATTTTATTCACATTTATAATACAATTTAATTTTTAACGGAAATTTAGGAAGTATCTTTCTTATGATATTTACCATGGCTAAGCGCTAATGTGGTGTGGAAGCTCGGAGAGGAGGAGTGCCAGCTAAGATGTCATCCTCGTCATCTGTTCGCGGTTTAAAATTACGAGATTCGTCCCAAATTATCCCTCGTGTTGCATCACAGTGAGAAGTTAATATAACTAAATTAAACTAAATAAAATTGCTTTCATCATTCCACACTTTCACGATTTTTTGGACGTAATCTATTTTTTGATAAAAAATTATCTTCTACTATTTAGTGCACTGAAAAGTGCGTGTTTTCAAAACTTCTTTATTTTCATTATTTTTTTTTCACTTTTTAGTTATTGTCTTAATGAATTATGAGATATATTAAAGATTATGGAATTTTTAAATCAATTTTTCTCAGATTCACTACCAGATGGCGCCCCTATGGAATCAAAATTTAATTTAAATTTAAGAACTGATTTTTAAATTATGAAAATGTTAAAATATCGTATTCTCATTGGGAACAAAAAATTGTATAAAATTTCAAAACTCTAGCGTATCAAGAAGTGAGTGAAAAATGATTATAAAATTGAATCTTCGCAAACATGAAACAGGTCAAGTTAAATAAAACCATATATAAAAATAATTCGGGAATAATAAGATTTGTAAAAGAAAAAAAAAAAAAAAAAAACCAGCGGGAATAGTCTTCCCTAAACTTTCTAGCATACTCCCTAATACGGGTGGAGAAAAAATTCTCCAAGCGGCAGTAACACGTGCCATTCCCTAACACAGTTGGGGGGAAAATGCATGACGCGGTAGCACCTTTTTTGCATCGTAAAATGATGAAGAAACCGAATATGCAATTTGAACGCCTTTTGCTCAGCTCGACTGGACTCAAAATTGGACACATATCTTCAATTACGGTCAGAAGACCACATACCAAATTTCATTTATCTAAGTCATTGTGTTTAGGAGTTATTGTGTTCACAAGCATGCGATTATACAGACAGACAGACAGTCAACCCTTTGACGGATTTGGTCCAAAAAATTTGACACGGAACTACCTTCCTGATGATAAAACTGTGTACCAAATTTTATCTATCTATCTATTTAAGTTTTTGAGTTATCGTGTTCAAATGAACATGGACAGACAGCCAGACAGACTTGCCATAGACGGATTTCGTTCAAAATTTTATAGACATCTAATAATTTTGTGTAAAGTCCATATACTAAATTTCGTCTCTCTAGATCTAACCGTTTTTGAATTATCGTGTTCACAGACAGACAAACATAATTCCTAAATTGTGTGTTTCGGATTCAGGGAGGTCTAAAATGTGGAGATTCATCAAAACCTCGAGTTCGAATTTTTTTAATTACAATACGTATTACTTCGTGTACGAGAAAATAGAGAGAGAGAGAGAAATATCAAGCTTTGAAACTGCTATTCTGTCATTCATTACTGTCACTTTTTCTTGTGTGATCTGCTTTCTCATCACTTTCGGGAGGACATTTTTTTCTAGAGATAAACGATCTATATATTTAAAACGCTTATGTGGACTCAAAATCGGGCCGAATTTCAATAATCGCAGTTCGGCAACAGCTCGCAATTTCGGTTTCTTTATATCGGCGGAAAGTCCGACATAACGATTTTTTTTAGACCACGATATTTTTAAAGTTAAATAGTTTGAACAAAATAAGTTTAAATCTTGCAGTTTCGATTAGGCAAATGAATAAACGTCTCCTTAATATGGTTAAAGGTGGTAAAATAGGTCATCTCTCGACAATTTAAATTGTCTGAGGTTTAACACATAAATAACTACCAGAGAGAAAAGTTATAACTTTCTTGGCAAAATAATAATTGGAGTGAGTGTGTAACATGTGGGGAGCCTTTTTTTAGCAACATTTCATTGAAAATAGGGCAGGTTTACAATTTTGGTGGAATGAAGTTATGGCAAATAATACTGTTGAAAAAATAGTCAATTGTGTATGCCAAGAAGTTTTAAATGACTGATTTCTGATTGATGTAAATAATTTTAAAATTTAATCATCTTAGAATTATATACATTAGCATTCAAATTTCTTTCTAACATTTACATATATATCTTTGCAATACCAGAAGATTTTATTTTTAGAAATTGATGTAAAATTAATTTTAGGAGTTCGCCAATTTCAAATAATTTAAATTTACTTTTATATTGTGATTATTATTACAGAGATTAACCTGTATGGCGATCGAGCGAAGCGAGCTGGTATCACGTTGTGATTCTTTTTTTACTATCCACGTCGATGCTCGCCATACAATTATGCGTTTCTGTATAGGAAATATGACTATTAAAATTAATTTAAATTATTTGAAATTGCGTGAACTCAAAATTAATTTTGAGTTGGAGGCATGAGGACTGAGAGGGAGTGTAACCCCCTAGTTAATAAGAATCGTGTTTCATAAACTGGCTATACATATTTTATTAGTTTTATTCTAAGAACAAAAGGTTTCGAATCCTTTAATTAAGTGACAGTAGATTCATTTAATTGGCAAATGACATCGAAGGCGAAAGTGCTTTAAAAGTATGTTTAGAAGAAAATTGAAATATGAAATAGCTAAAAGATGCTGCTATCTCTTTAATGATTATCGACGCTATGTAATAAGAGTAAAGCAATACAAGTGATCTTGATGCAAAATGCTTCAGGAACGTAATTAAAACTCCATTAAATGGGCCGCGATGGCCTTGTTAGTTCGGCTTCAGGCCGGAATGTTCCAGGATCGAAACCCGATCCGCTGAAGATCCGCCGTGTATGTGGGCCACTGCACATTAAAACACATAGTGGTCAAAGCCCCGCTGGTGTAGAGCGGAAGTTTGGAGGAGGTGCCAGCTCATGCATCTTCATGTGACCCTAGCTCACGATTACAAGTGTCCACGTACTTACCCTCGTTCTGTTTTCAAACAATTCTTCAACATAACAAACTAAATTTTCAACAAGTGAAACCGAGATATATTTATGAAAATGATTAAGATTGTATTGTTTTAAAAAATTGAAATAAGTAAATTGAAAATGAAGTTAAATTAATTGTCTTTGTATAGTTGAAAATCATAAATTTGATAGATACAAGTAAATATTTTCTCTTTCATAGTTAATAAATTGGCATCATAGGTTTATTATAATGGAGGACGGAAAAAATGTTTCTTTTCTGATATACATGTAATGCAGCAATTTCTGATTTTCTCTGGATATATTCAGATATCTGATTTAAAAGTGATGTAAATTTCCCTTTTCAAGGACTTGTATATACACATTTTAACTTCAAACATATTGCTAACTTTTTAAGGATATTTCACTACAAAAAACCTGTTTAGTGGAGAAAACTTAAAATTTGAAATAGAAGGACAAAATGGTTTTAAATCTAGATAACAAATTTTTGTGAATCTTTATATTTCCTGAAATAAACAGTCTGAGCTTTATGTCCTTGAAGAAATCTTCAGAACATCTGCAAAATCTTTCTGCAAGTAAATAAAAGTTTCATGAAAACCAACAAATTCCTATTTAAACAACATATCCGAGATTCAAAAGTATTATTGATAGAAGAAGTAGAGATAGCTGAAGACGTTCTTTTGTACTATTATTAATATTGAATTCTCCTTGTAATACGTTTGATCGATTCAATTTGCAAACTGCGTCGTTACTTCTGGATGATGCAATATATATATAAATATTTATTGAGCTGTTACGAATTTTCGGACTGACAAGCTATTTTTTTCAAGGTTAAAATTTCCTTCAGTTACAGTTTAACTCCTGTATTTAGTGCATTTATGCGGAAGGATTTGAAAACGGATGTGGATTTCAGCTTGTGTAACCATCAGGGAAATGAATACGCATGTGATACTGGTTCACAAGGTTTATAAGTCGTTTTGTAGATATTTTATGATTTTCTTTAACTTTGACTATTAGTTCACGCTACAAAGTAACTCTAAGAACAATATCGACAAACTCTGGCACAGAGTTTGTACAGAACATTTTATAATTTTGCAACACCTATCTTTTGTAATCGAGCGTGAGAAAATGGTTAAAAACTTTATTCTATCTCAACAAACAAACAAAAGTGAAAGTACGAAAAGGAGATTTCTTTTCAGAAGAGGAATATGGTTGTGAAGAAAAATTGCTTGAAGTATTTTATTCTGTACTTCTGCTATTCCATTATTCATTGGTTTCGCTTTTTCCTAGAAGAACTGCTTTTGAGTCGGCGTCTCTCAACGCTTTGACTTTAAGACGCTTAACTAACTAAACTGATGAATCTTCTCCGATTTTTACTGAGAAGCATTTCTTAGTGTCTAACTTTCGCAATAACCATGTTCGAAGGCACATTTTCCGGAGATAAGCAAATAATAAGAATCTGGTGTTATACTTCCTCTCTTTGTGAATTATTTCTTATATCTATTTCCGTTATCCTGAATGGATCAAGTTTCAACACTGCAATGACACACGATGGTTTTAATTTTCAAATGGTATCGAGTGTACGCGTTTTAAAGTATTAGTGAAACTTGGTGGAAACTTTCTTGTGAGTTGGATGGTGCCGCTTTATCATAATGATTACAGGATGATACAATAGGAGTAGACTAAATGATGTTAGAGTATTGCGACTGCTTCGAGAATTAAGTTATCGAAGTCAATCGATAAACAAATATTTATTAATTGGTATAAACTTCTTTCTTGAAAAAAGATATTGATAAATAAAAATAAACCGAAGGATATTAAATTTGTTTCGTTTTGGGAAGAAAAATAGAGAAAATATAGAATTCCATAGTCGAAAAAATTGAAGAGTAAGAACTTTTCTAACAAACAAATTTCTAGGATAATAAAATCATATTTTTAAAAAAATTGGAAATCATATTTAGAAATTAGAAATCATATTTAGCTATAGAAACTAGAAAAAAAAAAATAAATAAGTGTTTTATGATATTCTTGGATGCATTCCAGATATTGATTTTAAAATCTAATGAAGGTTTATTTTCTAAGTTATGGTGTATGGTAAAAAATTCGAACAACGAATACTGACAGCTGTTTATCAATTGATTTTCAAATATAACTAGGTTTATATCCTGACTTAATTTATCATTCCTAAATAATAAACAAGCGTTAATTCGTAAAACCTTGTGTCGATGAAATAATGCAGTTATGCATCATTGAGATAACTTTGAGTTGATAAATTTTGATTGCATTCTTATAATTTGAATTTTAAATTTTTTCGTATTTTCGTACTTTGCCCCTAATTTCGAATTTTCAAAAAAATATAAAAATAGAAGTTCACATAATGGTGGTTTACAGCTCTTTGCTTAAATTATAATTTTGTTTCAAGTCAAAGTCGTAACTAAAAAATGACAATAATTATGATGCTTTTCGTAGATATCTTCAAAACATAGTAAACAGTACAGAATTTTATAGTTGAAAATTCTAAAGTTTTAAAACTTAAAGAAAAAACGCTGACAAAATAACAGACACAGATTAATCTCCCATTTACAATGTAATTCTATTACACTTCTGCTGTAAGCAGATTCATATCGCACAATTATTCTTTAATAATAATAATGTTAAGTGAGAAATGAATTCTTCATCAAGAAATTTAAAAATATGGAAACTTTCTTTAAAGCAGTTTTATCATATTACTTTTATTAGATTTTAGAGACATTGTTAATATGAAATATTCAGTTTCTCTTGTTAAACTAATGCAATAGAATATAAAAATTAGTTTTTCTGATTCAATTCATTAAGAGTAGTCTAAATGATTCAATTTTTTCATTTCAGTTCGAACTTAATTGCAATTTATGAAGATTTGTTTCTCCATAAAACATGTTTTTATAACGATTTAATTAAAAAATAATGTATTAATGTAGCAAAAAATTGAATCAAAACATAATTTTATTTACGGAAGAATTGCAATACTCTGCTATAATTGATTATAACTATATTCATGTAAAACCTCATTAGAAAATATCCAATTATTACTGTAATAAGAAATTTTAAAATAGTATTTAAAATAATAACTTGAAGTTTGTCCCTAATTTTACATGGGATTCATATTTTATGTTCTGTTAATAAAATGACATATTGATATTACACCATAAAATTGGTAATTCATTATTCATATGCAGGTACTAAATACTTATATTAACTGACAATTCCCTAACATATATTTCAACAATACATTCTCCTTACCTGTGAAGCTTGGACGTTTTAATCGTTGATGGAAAAATGAGAAAACATCTTCTATTAAATTTAATTATACAAGAAATAAGAAAGATAGAAGATTAATTACTCTTATTCAAATAAAATTTGTCTAGATATCTAGTAATTTTTAGTTTATGCATTATTTTAAAGATTAAGGGTTTTTTTTCTTGTAAGTCGTAAAATCAACGAAGACAAAAAATATTAAAAATACGCAAGTTTTTTTAGTAGTTAATTTAGAAAATATTACAAAGATTTTGTTTTCATGCTGCAAAATATTTGACTTTACACTTAAATTCTTCTATCCCATCCTTGCTGGGAATTTCTACACGCGATTTCTCCAATTCATTTTTTCATGATATTTTAGTTTTACCTCTATAGACGAGTCGAAAACGATACACAACGGCCATGGTGGATAATTATCATTATCAGATTCTTAAAACATACTCAACTGAATAATCAGACAATTTAAGATTTTCGTAAAATGTCTACGACTCTCTTTTTTGTTAGTTTAACAGTTCAAATTTTGCATACTTTGTAGCTTTAAATTAGAGTCGTTTCATAAACACTTGACACGCGTCAGGCGTACGGCACTTAATTTGGAAACCATTGCGCAATATATAGTAGAAGGACTGACGTCAGGACACGAACGGGGGGAGTTAGATTGATAGATTTTATGCTCAGTTACGTCGTCACATAAACTGACCTCCTCATTTATGTTCACGAAATACAGTAGGTGCATAGCCACCCAGTTTATATTTTGGAACTAATACGAAAGAAGAAAAATAAATTACCAATCAGATTCTACAACAGTCACCACTTCTTGAGAATCCCGAAGTCACAATGATAGAAAATAATCGATCATTTATATTAGCAGCTGAAATATATTTTTTTTTATATAAAATAATTATAACAAATTGAAAAGTAAAAAAAGATGCAAAAATAAATTAAAAATTTTGACTAGATGCACCATGGTATGCTTAAAATTATTCTAAATCAAGAAAAAATAAACTTTATGTCGTACACACGCAAACTAATTTTCCAAATAAGATTCTTGTTAAATTTATTATATTAATCTTTCTGATATTCTCGCTTAGCGAGTAAATATATCAGCACTGTAAATCAGATATCACCCCAACATCATCATTCTACCAACTAACTCTTGCTTATTTTCTGCGATGCCTCTGGTGATGACTACGTGAACTATGCCAATTCTTTTGAGCTATCCATGCTCGTATAATATTAGTGCACTTCAGCCGATTGTCATACTATCGACCACGGTAATGCAGATTCTATGTTACTGAAACTCAAGCACCATTTATTATCACAACCGCGTAATTCTGTATTACAGCTTTAATGTTATGGTTTTGGCTAATAAATGAAATCTGAACACGTAATGCACAGGCTCATTCTGTAAAAAAATTAATCTCAGTCAACACAATTACTTGTTCCCAGATTTTAAAGTAAATTGCTAGTCTTATGTAGTGAAGATCAAACTACTTATTCTAACACAGACATCAAAGCTTTATTTTACAGCAAGATTACCTAGAGAGCAAAACTGCAACATAAATCCACAATAATAGATTCAATAATTACGAATAGCTTGGTTTTCCAGTGAAACTCAAACTGCTTATCAAACACTACCACACCTGTACAATTGCATTCTAAAATGCATTTTAAACACAGGGACAATACAGTTGTTGAAATAAGTTTCACATATAAAATATATCTTAATGTAGTTGATGCAAAATGTTACGGCGTGTAACGGAAGGATAAGGAATAAGTGCTGGGTTTGTATGGGAGTGAATAAAGACACCAATATTCGTTGCTTGATATAATTTTCTTGATAAATATGAACGTTATAAATCCTCTCTTATCTTAAATCTTTCTAAGTATTAATATACTTCTTTAACTTCCGTTTGATCAGCTGTTCCTAATAAAATAATCAAGTCTTTTAGAATACAATAGAACCGCAATACCTTTATCTATCTAAATTACGTATATTCTCAGTTTCGAATTTATAGCTCAAAAAAGTCATGTTGCTATGATGGTGTAGTCTTCTGTTAATGTACCAGAGAAGCATTCCTGGATGGCAATGGATACCCTTAAAACGATCAGATTTTAGATGAAATTTTTCATATCTTTATCCTATTTTAAAACTATTTTGCAAAAACCTTATTTTTTGGAACGACTGTAAATGGAAATCTCCTTGGAAATGTCTACGTTACCTGGCACACAATATATTACAAATATGACTACACTGTAAAAAAATATCCGTTTTTCCCGGATTTTTTTCATATTTGACGGTTTAAAGCTGTTTTGTTGACAAAAAACGGTTACCAAGGCAGCTCCAGCCATAAACCGTCAGTTCAGCTCCTATTTTTCGTCATACGGTATTAAGCTCGCATATGATAACTTTCCCTTTCTTAAATGTAATTTATTGCATTCATTTCATGTATTTAATAGGGTTCCATCTCCGCTGTATTGTTTACATTACGTTGCAGTAACCCGGTTGTCACTCATGAAAGTTTTCTTAACCCACGTGTTTTGGCAATAATAGTTGATTTTTTACACCACTAGGTATGGCACTAGAGCCATAGTGACTTTAAAACTCAAATAGATTATTTCACTTCATTTTGCAGTTCCGTGGTCTAGTGGTTGTGATGATTGCCTTTTATTTCTGGCGAACGCGGTTTCGATCCCGGCTCGAGTGAGTTAGAAGTTTTGTCACCATCTGTAATCGAAATCGTCCAAGTAAGTTCACCTGGCAATCATATTAATTAAAACTACTGGAAATTAATAAATTAAGCCTTACAATTCCTCAATACACATCGGCAAATTTCAACCTGAAACAGAAGAGAAAACAACTCACTCCAGTCGATGATACTTACTTCGATGACTTAATTTTACGGAGAAAAACTTAATTTCATACGGTAAAAAACCGTTGTGACTATCTACGGATTTATTTGTAACTTTTACGGTTTCGCACAACCAACCCAGCAGCTGCCAGTTTTAAAACCGTAAATCTTATGGGATTTTTTACAGTGTAAGATCCATTTATTGAAGATCAAATTGCGAGCGAGCTGCGAGTAAAGCATTTACAGCCTCGCTGAACAATGTAATATAATAGAACAAATGTTTTACAAACATTTTCGACAAAAAAAAATTTTCTGACTCAAGTAGTATACTTACAATCGTTTATATGAAATCACATCGTACAAAAAAACATGCAGTCAATTTGAAATCTGAAATGAAATTGAAACATGATTGCTATAGATCCTAATTCTTTTTTTAAAAGGTTTTCTGAGAACGGACGATATAAATGCAATCGACATTCAGCATGAATTTGATTTTAAAAGCGTTACTGAATTTGAGTGCCTGAATTGAAAAAAATATTTGCCTGTCAGATTTTAGGAAGCACTTAAAATTTTTTTTATTAAATTACTTAGCGTTTGGGAGTAATTATTGGTGTAGTGATATTTTTCGTTAAAAAAGATAAACGAAAACTACCAGTTTAAACATTTATACATTTAATTTGAAAATCCTGCATTTGTGCCAAAGATCAAAACTTCATAATGATTAAAACTTTTGTTGTGAATCTCATTTAGCTTCAATGAGATGGGAGTCAAAAGCTAAATATTCATTATGAGTGTAGCTTCTTTGTCAAAAAAAAGTTTGCAACGAAATAGCTTTAGAAGAAAACAAAGTCAGGTCAAACGATTTTAAAAAAATGGCAAAGAAGAAATATTATCAGAATCATCTGTTGCTCAGATGACTTTGAAAAGCGTCACTCTTCTACTTACTTACGTCATTTTGCCATGCGCATCGTTTGAGTTGGATATATTGCAGCTCAAAGACTGGTGTATTCTCTGTTATTGTTTCTGTCTGTTTGATGTCTTACGGAATGATGACTTATCATCTGTAAATGGATTTTTTTTTATTGCGGATTAAATGAAAAATAAGAAACCCGTTGCTATAAATGTAATTTTTTTTATGGCCAGTAAGGATTTTGGATCGTTTTCTATTGTTCCTTATTGAATTTCTATTTTATGTTTGTAAGTTTGTAATCATTTTTTACACTCACTAAGCCTGATGAGAAATAAATTTGACACTTTATGTATTCTGGATGGCAATACATTATTCTATCATTTTCTTGTAACCACTATTAAAACTCCGACGAAGTTTCGTAGAAATTTTATTTTATGTTTCTGACAAACCAGATAATAAAAATATGACTTTATAATGTGACATCTGAAAAGATAATCATACACTGTTATCCTGAATATGTAAGAAACTTTTAAATTTTACTGAAACCTAGAAATGAGCATTTTTCTTTCAGTGTTTCTAAAACATTTATTTAAGCAACAGTGTTGTTAATTTATTTTATACCTGCCATTGGTATTTCTGTTCATCTCCAAACTCAAGAAAAGAATAACTCTCTGTGAGATTGAATGGTATGGCAAACCTATACAATAACCAAAAGGAATCTCTATACAACAAATTATGTGAAACTGATTCATCAACACCATTTTCAATTACTCACTTATAATTTACCAATGTAATGTAAATTCATCATTGCATTGATTATTCAAAGGCAAGATCGGTACGCATCTAACGAGAGACTACTTATAATAAAAGAGTAAGTGACTAGAAAGTATTTTGGTTAAATCGTTACTCGCCGAAGCCGCACCTAAAAATTAACTCTGATCCGATTTAAGCAAAATGAAACTTCTGTCTAAAATTTGGAAAGAATTTAGAAACCACTCATTGGAAAATCTTGTTTTCGTCAAGTCTAAGATGAGACTCGATCGAAAAATCTCTTTCTCCGGATAATCTATCCAATGAATTTTCTTGAAACAAAGAACTGATAACTTCCAATGTTTGAATAATAGTTATCGAAAACGTTATTTTCGCAAAGGACGAATCTTAATTTGAATGAACTGATAAAGCATTTTTCCCGCTGTCTGATGTTTAATGGAGAAGAAGATTCCCAAATAGGAAAACTAATTAGTGGTATGAGTTATCACAAATAGATATCACTAGAAATAAAAGACAAAATATCCAATATTCTTGAGAAAATTTCGAGGACAGTAAAATTAAGTTCTAAAATTTTATTATCATGAATTGCCTTGAATACAAAAATAATTCTATATTTTTGCTACGCGACGAGTGTTCGCTTAAAAATTATAAAACCAAAGACTGCCTATTGGGGATTGGTACGGCTTTGGAATTTTAAACCTTAGTCAGAAAATTATATTTTGTTTGGTGAATCCAACTTCCAAAGTTTTGATTTAGTTAAAAAAAGATAACGTTCTCATGTTCAGCTTACATAAAAATCTTCTCGAGTTCCCTACAATCTGGTATGTGCAATTGCATATAGTTAGCTATTCGACCTACACTCCAAACTTTTTGTTTAACCCTTGCCTGATTGTTAAAAAAAATGATTTAAAAATGTTTTTTGACTTTCATTTATTGAAGAAAATGGGAAATATACAAAGAATCCTTTTGGCATGGTATATGGCTGAAAGCAGTTTGTTACGAAACTAAAAACACTGGGCTTTATTTGAGAGAGAGAGAGAGAGATTATTTGCTAAAACCCATATTCTCGATATATTTAAGAAAACTGAGAATTACTCCTTGAACCCCTTTACCCCGCTCACTCCCACCGGCGTGCTGATTCTTAAGAGCATCGTTTAGCACTCTCCCTCTAACCACTGTGCCAAATTTCAAACTACATAATTTTTTTCTAATCATCGATTTAATCTCGTTGACTGGACTACTTGATAAGGTTAAAGCAAAATATTCCAAATTTCAAAGAAAACTACATCTTTTTAAAATTTAAAAGTCGCTAAGACCACAGAATTAGCAAAACTTGTGAAAGGGGAGTTGATGTGAGGGGAGGAAGGGAGCAATGACTGTTCATCAAATAGGTTTGTCAGCCCCCCCCTGCCTGGACACACAGGCCAATACTGGCCTCCTGATAATTATTATATAGCATGGGGCTTTCTATGGGTTGCTGATTCAGCTAATTAGATTTTCATTACACAAGGAATTTTGGGAAATATTCATTTTAAATCCCCTCTAACTATTACGCACAAAAAAAATGTAATTTTTTTTTTTATAGAAATTTTATGTAGTTTAATTTTGTAATTAATTGTTTTTCGCTAGAACCCATAGTTTTTGAGATATTTAAGCACTGAAAAACGCCCTTTAAACCCCTGTACACTATGCACTCCCCAATTTATGGGGATTCTTAGTATGCGTCATTTAGCACACTACACCCAACAACTGTGCCAAATTTCAAACTACATAATTTTTCTAATCATCGATTTATGACCTTCGTTGACTGACGACTATTAGTTTGATAAGAGTTAAAGCAAAATAAAAGTCTGTGACAGTGCAGCAGGCGCAAAATCCGGGAATTTCCCTCCCTCGTCACTATTATGCGATAATACGTCGCTCGTTAAGCGAGCAATTTTTTTCTTCAGTTTATTTTGCTCGCGGCAAGTGAGGTTTCATGTAATTTGTTTCCAAAATGAGATTGATAATCAAAAAAAGAAATACTTCAATTGATTACTTAAGTATTCCAGCGTTCATCCAACAATTCAACTATTCTATCCGTAATTATCGATAGTTATATAACTTGGTAGAGCTTTAAATTAAATCTTAATGTAAACAAATTCTAAAATGCAGAGGAATTGTCAGAATCAGCGAACTTCCATGTCCCTAAAGGTACAGAATCATTTATTAGAAGCTACTGCATAATATTAAGAGAGTTAACAATGCTTTCGATGGTTGAACATAAGTAACTATTGTTTTACCTATAACTTTAAATTACTCGTAATATGGACGTGCTCGCAAAAATTCTTCGAAATAAATAAAAGTAATCTTTTTTCTCTCTCTGCGATTTTTACAGCTAATCATAATTCTTATTTCCATGCAGGCGACATTTTCAAGCGCAGATTATACTCAGTCAGGTAAATAATATTACAGAGGATGAGATTTTTTTTTCACCACCTTCTTTGAATTTGGAATTTTATCAACTTATTTATTTGTCCCTTTGTTTATAAGTTCTCAGGTCTTCTTGAGACTAAAATGCATTCTAACCATTTGTCTTAAACTTTAAAAGCTCTAATTAAGTGTATCAGTGTCTTGAGCAGTCTAATGTCTGGATATTTTTTTCTTGTTTTGATTATCTGTAGTACTGTCTTGATGGGTATTCTTTCACTGAAACGCAGGGACCAACTGTTGAGTGCTGGTTTGGTGAATATAACAGCTTCAGACAAAATTCCATAGACAAGACATCTTTTTTAATTTTTTTGTTCTGCTCTGGAGCTGTCTCCCCAAGACGATTCAAGTTTTGAAGCATTCATTAGGGGATTTGGTGTTTACTGCTCGTTCAGATGTGTGACTTCACTGAATTATAATAAAGCAAAGAAATATGTAAAATGGCAGAGAGATCGCACTTTTGAGATATGTCTCACTATTTTTTACAAAAAACCAGGCAGAAAATACTCCACTTAGAAAAGCTTACTTTCAAATAAACTATCAAGAATAAATATAGTAAACTCATATCTTTCCTCTCACCGAAAATGAGCCTCATAAACAGCCACCGGACGTTCCGAAGTTCATTCGACCTGACCCAGATTTCTCTCCTCACCAAGACTCAGACTTGATCAAGACCCTCTAGAGGTTCAATTCCTAGGACCCTAACTGTCCCTACAAGTATATAGATGCAGCGAATCTCTTAGACCTGTCTTAAATGCTTTTACTTCTGCGAGTTTTTCTTTTCATATAAATACATTTTCATCGTTTTTATAATTTTTTCACATGCAGCCAGTCGCATGTTAAACAAATGTATGTAACCACTTTTCTTTCTTTTTTTGTTCAATAAACACTTCGCACACTCATCCAAACGCAACCGTTTGGATGTCAGTCCGCCACTTTAGAATGCCCAAACTTATATCTATGTTACAGTTTTTCCAAACATCTTCACTTTGTCGAATTTACTTTGCATTACCTCATGTTCAAATATTTGCGTTTTTTAAGGTCCATAACTTTATTCACAGATTTGAAAATTTTTTTTTACTGTTTCCACCCAAATATCCACCCATTGTTTTAATTTCTTTTTATGATTGATACTTTTCATTTGTTTAAGACAGCATACAAACCATGGCTCTTGTGCCAAACAATCAAACAAACCAAACCGCAAAACCGAGATTTGGCTTCGGTTAGTGGGCTGCGCAAAGCTAACAGTAGGTAATTTATGAAGCATTGTATTTAACTGGTAATGAAAACATTTTTTTCGAAACGCTATAGGCGGAAAACCGGCTCGCAGATAAGTAAACTTTGTTTATATCTGGCGGTAACGTATCGACCCTAAACGTTTCGAAAATATACGATTTTCATAATTTTCTAATATGGAAAAATCAAATAACTTCTATAACAAGTAGATAGGTATACCTTTAGGCAGAACCAAGTAGGGAAAGATAAATAAATGAAAAATAATACATTTTACAATTTGTTAATAACGGCCATACCCGTAAAAAAAAAATCGCATCTTTTGACAAAAATTGACAAATTTTCCATTGAACAACAAAAAAATATGCTTTTCCGATTGTGTAAATTTCAATTTGTAATCAAATATAGTCCACTTGCCTTCAGTTTCTTTTAGTACTTTTACCAAGATTTTTTGAAAAATCTGGCACTAAAGATCTTGAAAGAAGAGTAAGTTCTTATGAAACCATCTCTTGAATAGGAACCGACGACATTTTAAAATGCCTTATATCAGCTTCACACCTCGTTCCACTGCTTGGGTGTGAATATGGGATCTGTCAAAGTTTCAGCTGTTGGCTCACCCTGATTGAATATAAAAACCAACCTCGCGGATTCGTGAATCTTCGCAGCAAAGGTGGTGGTGAAAAGTGAAGTAGTGTTACAGTGAATCATTTCAATGTAGTCTGTAAATCTAGAAATTGGTTTTTTAGTAAAAGAAACTCCTGACTTTTCTTTGTAGCTGGGGCTTTATACTCCTTCTGAAACCCAACTCACATATGATCACTTCTACTACTATCATATTTTGCCTCGCAAGTTTTCGGATGGGCAAATTTATTTCTGGAATTACTGTCAACACCTTGCAATAAGTTTTCTGGCAGGAATCTTGGACGACTTGCTAACTTCAAATACATGCTCTGGCCCATTTGTGAACTTTACTTTCTTTCTTAATATGAAACCACATACATGATATATAACTTTAGACAAGAAATAAGATCTTGTGTTCATCTAATAATTACTTGTTCACAAACGAGAACTCGCCGTTGTTAACCATACTACATCTTGAATGGAAAAACTGGACCAGGTTCACTTATATCAGATAAATTCAGGAGAGACTAAGATTTATAACATAAATCCTATAACCATAAGACATCACGTTGATATTTTTCAAAATTTTCCGTTTAATTTCCGCGGAATCTCACACTCAGCACTTTAAAATTTACCACTGGGAGTTTTCACATTTACTGAGATGTAACACCACAATACTTTTTGGACCAGCGTCTTTTCACCATCTAAATTCTATGAAACAAATGCCGGAATGTCAATTCATTAAAGGTAAGAGGCACGACGCCACTGCTAGATTTTTTTAACTGTTTTTCAATTTAAATAACACCTGTACCCTGCATTGTTAACGGTTCCATTACATCCGATTACGTCCAGTTCATGTATTAAAAAATCCAGTTTCAGTCAAATAAGAAAAGAATGCTATAGGGCAATGTTTTGAGTAGTATCTCCAGAAGAGTAAACTCCTGATGAACACAAGATCTTAGACCTTTCATCCCAAAGTCATATATTCCTGTATGTATTTCTTGCATAAGAAAAGTGCAAGTACACTACCAAATGGGCCAGATCATGTATTTGAATTTATAGAACTCAAGATTCCTGCCACAGAAAAACTTGTTAAAAGTAATTTCACCCAGTAATTCAGAGAAATGATTTTTTGCCCATCCAGAAAACTCGCCTTTCAGTATGTAGTAGTAGATAGAAGTGATCAGGTATGAGAGTTAGGTTTCAGAAGTAGCTATAAAAGCTAGAAACTTAGTCAATAAGGATGCCTGGGTCTCACCAAAGTCCAAAATTTCCTTTAGCTACAAAAATACATTGAAATGATTCACTGTAACACTACTTCACCACCACCTTTTGCTGCGAAGACTACTGAATCAAGAGATTTAGTCTTATATCCAATCAGTGAACATGATCGGAGTGGAACTCTTTGACAAGTTCCCATGTCACACCCAAGCAGTGGAACGGACACCACAAAAAAGTCGTCGGTTCCAATCTAGAGATTTGGTTTCATACACCACTACACTTTCAAGACAGTTTTTCAAGCAAATCTTATTTAAAAAAAGTACTAAAAGAAACTGAAGGCAAGTAACGACTATATTTGGATTACAAATTGAAACTTTATACAGTCAGTAAATACCTTTTAGTTTGTCGGAAAATTTTCAATTTTGTAAATAAAATGCTTGAGCAATGCGCTATTAGCAAATTATAAAATATATTATCTCTTTATTTATTTATTTCCTAATTTTCTACTAAACTGTACCTATATAAATACTTATTATAGAAGTTATCTGATTTTTCCAGTTATTAGAAAAAAAATTATGGAAAATCGTAGGCTTTTCGAAAAAGTTTAGTCAACGCTACCGCCAGATGTGGGCAAAGGAAAGTTTTTTTTTTTGAATTTTACTCTATCTACTCTAGAGGCAAGTTTTCTCCGTACTATAGTGTTTTGAAAAAAATGTTTTTTTTTGAGTCCACCCTATTGTATAACTGTGCATCGACTTCAATGATTTATTATAAGGACCCAGGAATTTGTATACCGTTACTGAAGCTACTTTTCTTTAATTGCAAATTTTAAATGCTCCTTTTCTTTTATAAGTAAGGGTTGAAAACATCAGAAAGTTCGTTTTAAGTTCGCAAATATGCTTTTCAACAAGAAAATTAAATTATAAATTTTGTTTGTTGGTGACATCGCTATCTTCACTCTGATTTGTGCTTGTTATTTTATGCGTCAAATATCAAGATAATATTTTTTTTCTTTGCTCAAATTGCCGGTTTTCTTTAAAGAAGATTTGTGCGATTACTAAGAATTAATATGCTACGAATGAGAGATACCGCAAAGAATTTCATAAAAGTCCCTCCTCAATTTTAACCTGTCGAGAGTCTACTTAATGTCGAATATTTGGGGATTTTATTTGAATACCTCCTTTCTAAGAATAACGATAAATAATTAAGATGCTAGAATTGGAAATATAAGAAAATACACAAAGTTTTATATAAATCCTGGTTCGATAAAGAACTGAGATTCTAACCTATTCTGTAGATTATCAATTGTAATCAAAATTGTGATATTGCTAAAAAACGGATTATTATTGTTATTATATGCTCAAATTATTTAGAATTTCTCCGCGTAATGATTGGTCATTGTACATGGGAAGATTGGATATTAATTGAGAGTTGCAGAATACCTATGATGAAGATAGTGAGCTCATTGATGAAATCTTAGGTTTATTATGCATTTATTGAGTTATTAGCACTTTTTGTAAACGCCTCAAATATTTGGAAAGATAAAGGTTTTCTTAAAAAATCTCAAATTTT
The DNA here is from genome assembly GCA_013235015.1 of Araneus ventricosus. Classification (NCBI taxonomy): domain Eukaryota; kingdom Metazoa; phylum Arthropoda; class Arachnida; order Araneae; family Araneidae; genus Araneus; species Araneus ventricosus. The sequence goes on along the minus strand of BGPR01024722.1, from coordinate 3,874 downwards.
TTCCACCTGTTTTTTTGCCATAAACTGCTGCAGCTTGTTATATTATGTTTGTAAAACTTATAGAAAAGATGACAATATGTCAGAGAAGCATTGAAAAAACTTTGGAAAAGAATTGCTGAATATTACAGGAATTGGTGAGTGAAAATGCTTTACTGGTATGCGCGAATACAAGGTAATTTTCTTTCACAACTTGCCAGATATATAGGCAACTTATATAAAAATATTCAAATGTATCAGTATCAGAAAGATATCGGCATTACAACGCAGAATTTTAGCTCCCGTCGAAGAGATGCTAAAAGATGAGGCTGCACTAATATTTTAAACTATATTTTTAAATATTTTTATTGAATTGTATAGTGGCTAGAATTTGTTGACAGCCAAGGAACACTTATCACCAGTATAACTTAAATTCCAGCTAATTAGGCACTTAATATAAATAACAAATATTTTATTACTTTAATATATTATTGATTTTCAATAAATTACATATTACACATTTGGCCAAAACGGATATTTTTAAATATATTTATTTTTATGAAACGATTTTTTTTATCTAATTCACTTTTCTTAAAATATTTTAATAATTCTTATTATATATTTTTTTTATTCGTTATGAATATTAGATGTGTTCATGGGTATTCAACAAATTTCGCTACTAATTATACAATGCAATATAACCATTTTAAAGATATAAGTTTAAAAAATATTAATTTGGTGTAATAACCCTCATCTTTAGCTTCTCTGCGACAGAGTTAAAAATTCTGCTCGCTGTAATGACGATAATCTTCTGAAGGATATTGAACTAAATATTTTATAAGTTGCCCCATATATCTGGTTTTAAAGTTGTGAAAGAAAATTACGCTATGTTTCTGCGCATGCGCAGTAAAACATTGTTTACTAAAATACCATATTCCTGTAATATTCAACAATTTTTCCAAAGTTTTACACAAATACTCTAACATTGTCATCTTTTCTTGTAAGTTTCTGTATAATATAACAGAAAACTCTGCATGGTATAAGCAAAAAACAGGTGGAAAATTTGAGATTTTTAAGAAAACCTTTATATCTTCCCAAGTTTATTTGAGCTGAGTTTACAAAAATTCTTTACCATATGCACATTAAACACACGAGTTTAATTTGTTATCTGTATTCTGTAGCGGGTGGGCCAAAACACCTTTTTGTCTTCATCATTTGTGATCCCCAATTGCCCTCGTAGGGAATGAACCTTCAATGTAAAATGTGAGTTATTGTTTATTCTTTTTTACATGTCTGAAGTTTAGTCGGTAGTCGTTAAACCATTCCGAGAAATTCTAAAAATGTGAAAACGCAAGTGTCCGGATACTGGGCATATAGTGTGTATCTCTGTAGCTGCAGTGTACACTTTGCTTTTATTATGAAATAATGATAAAAATGCACCCAGATTTTGAAAACACATCCAAACAGCAAGCTATGCTAAATTCAATTTCAGAGTTCTATCATCCATTTCTTTCTTCATTAGGCCTACCCAAATGTCAGAAATTTATGTTGTAGTAGATTAAAATTTTTCAATGAATAATGAATGTAAGATATTATAAACAGGGCAGCCTTTTTTTCATATTTATGTTCAAACATCGAAGTTACTGCGCTGATTAGTTGATAAAGAATAGTCGCCGGTGCTGACCAACCTATTCTTTTGTGTTTAATCGTTGTGTTCACGTAAAAACCTCTAGCTTTAAAAAATTTTAAGAAAAGGAACAGAAAGAATGTAAATGTAAGTAATTCACCCGTGATCTTTAAACTTATAGAATTAAGCATAGTGATAAATCCAGTGTTTCGTTTCCCTGGAAATCAATTCTACTCAGTGAATGAAAGAAGAATATTTGCAAATGAAAATGCAGATTCACGTCATTCCAATTGCGTTCTGATATACAATAAATCTTTCTTTTTTAAGCAAAATATTTTTTAAGTGAATCATTATTCATCTGTGTGAATAATAAATTAAAAAAAGGATAACAATTTTCTTTACATATTAAATTTTCTAGTCATTGCCCCTGGTCTCTTATAAATAATTAACACGCTAACGCTCATTTTGTAATAAGTCTATATGAAAAAACCGTTTGGTTTTCGATAATTTCTAATGATTTTTGATGCTTTCTAATCATTACAAAATTAAATATTAAAACTTGACTTATTGGTTAATAATAAAAGCAATTATTAAAATTAATTAATTGCCTTTCGGAAGCGTGAAGTCGAAGAAATGAACTGAAAATGAGACCAGGCAGAGACTAGAGCAGAAATTATCACGCGGTATGTCTCTACTCAATTCTTTCCTTGTCGTTCCCACTGAACCCAACCTGGGCACTAAGTCTTGGTGTACTTTGTCAATGGTACTTATTGTTTCCAGCATCTACATTGATTTAGTCATTGTTATGGAGAGAAAGGCATGTTATGAATACCTAAATGAAAAAATCATCATGAGTTTGTATCTGAATGTCTTTGATAATGCTACAGCCTTTGTGTATCAAATAACAATCTTTCCAGAAACAAGATGTCATTCAGTTTTGTTTTCAGGAAAGGTTCCGTTTATTCAACCGATTGAGATATCCTCGACAGAGACCCAAAATTGCTCTGTAAGAATCAATAGCAGCTACTGATATTTCAACTAGAATAAAGCGCAATAACGGCACAAATGATATTTTTTTGATTTAAAAAATATCTTGTAGCTGCTCTTGTTCTTTCCGGGGTTATTCTGTAATCCTCGAGTTCTCAAAATGGTTAAAAAGCAGACAGAGCGTTATATTCTTGTTTGAGGATAAAAAGGCCTACATTAACTTCAAGAAACGGTTCACTTATTTTGAAAGTCACAATTTATAAAATGCCACAATGGTTCAGTTTAAAAACAGGAAATACTTAATATATGACAGACGCAGATTTATTACCCAATCGAAACGTAATGCCTGTGTCCATGTTAAAATTATGGCTGATGGCAGTCCATTGCAGAAAGTAAAAAACACAAAATATTTCATGCTACCTAGCTTGAATTTTGGTGTCACCGGACTTTCACAAGGACCTGATTCAGTGACATGTTTGTGATTATCTCCTTTTCTTGCTGTTACAAACATTAATGATGATGAAACGCTTTTGGGTCTGGAATTCAATTGAACTCGTCAAGATTATAATGTCACTAAGAGACAGTTTATTGATGTGCCTGTCCCATAACAGAAAGACTGCGTAAAAGTCGAGTCTGAGAACAGTTTATTAGAACAAGATGAAGCTTACAGTCGGGGGGTCTCAAACTTATTTCTTATAACCAGACTCTTGCAACAAAAACTTAGGCACAGAAATAAGTATTATACCATTACCTCTGTATTTACCTGTTTTTAACTAACAAATAACATTCTTATCGCATTTTAAAATGTTTTCCTACAACAAAAGAAAACAGTGAATGATGATTCTATTTACCTTAAAACTAGCAGTACGCACGGCGTTGCCTCGTGGTTCGTAAATGAAGGAAAAAAAAAACATTACAATGACATGAAAAGTTTTGGAAAACAAAATCAGAACAAAAGATGCCACATTATTTGATTTTTCCTGCTTTTTTTCGCGCTACAATACAGTACACCAAAACAATATTTTAAAAATTGCAACGTGAAATGATATTCTACTCAAGTAAAATATGCGAGACTAAGACACTACCGAACGCAGTTGCCTCGAGTGAACTGTGGGACTGGGGAAAAAAATGAGTAACAATGACACGAAAAAAGTTTTAAAGTCAAAATCATAATATGTACATTATTTTCGATTTATTTTTGATAATGAATAATTTTACGAGATAGGAAGTAGGATATAAAATGAATTGAGGCATAATGATAGTAATATTCAGAGACCAGATAGA